>CAJNDT010000310.1:242500-247058 GCA_905221615.1 Symbiodinium sp. CCMP2592
GGGTTTAGGGGTTTAGGGTTTAGGGATCAGAGTGGAGGACTGGCGACTGCAGGCGTCTGGGCAGAGATTGATAAGACTCAATTTGATATGGAGCCAATAGGAAAAATGTGCGACCCAAATCCTGAGGTCCAGCTATGGCGGGGTTTACAGGCGGGCACAGAAACCTCATGTGATGTCTCACTGGGTCGGTTCTGCTGAGCTTTGAAAACTTCACGGTGCTTAGATGAGTGTTGAGCTCAACACTGAAGCCCGGCATCGAAAAACCCACGATTTCTGTCATAATCAAACCCCAAGAGGCTGATCGTGTCCGGCAAAACTTCCATGGCCTCAGCAAGTTTAGAATTCGGTCCCAAACACATCATGCTTGCGTGCACGTGAATTGCCTCCTCCGTGGCATCATGACGAACAAACTGAGGATCTGGCGGGCATCGTGTCCTAGGATCAAGACGCAGAGGACTCTGTAGCTGCTGAGCCAGTGTGCATCCAGGGCGCGAGAAGTGCCAAGCCCTGAGGCCAAACGTCTACGCACGCACTGGCTGCAGCATTCCACCCGATGGTATTCCTCAGAAAGACAACGGCGGAATAAACCTCAAAAGGTTTCCCGAGCCCGCCGTCCGCGCCAAGCGGCGCCCTGTAAGCGTCTTCGCCCAAGCGGAGATGCAGCGCGCGGCGCCAGAAGCGGCTCTTCTCACAAGCACCTGACCACCAGTCACCAAAAAACGAGCTTTGCTGATCCCAAGTGTGCGCTGCAGCCTGTCAAGCAGCTTCCGCAACGGAGGCAGTCAAGGTAAGATACCGCTTTCGGAGGAATAGCAACTGCGGCTGTCAGGATCACTTTCTTCCGAATCTGGAGCCAGGCCGCTCAAGAGTGTGGAAGCACTGATTGAGTTGGGAGTCAGAGCGCGACTGGGCATCCCAGCGATCCTCGTCACAGCAGTCGCTAGAAACGTGCAGCAGCAGCAGCAGCAGCAGCCGCGGCAGCAGCAGCAGCAGCAGCAGTGGTCGCTCCGTGAAGTCTCCCCTGCGAGCTAAAGCGTTGCTTTTGCAATAAAACTGCTGTAGCACGGAGCCTGGACCTAACGTGTAGACCCCTGTGCGCTCCTGAAGGCTCAGGCTTTTTCGTCTCATGCGCATGCCCTTCCCTGCTGTAAGCCTTTGCACGGCGCGACAGGACGAGCTTCATGGCCGTACCAGCGCAACACAAACCTTCGGTTTAGCACCAGTCTTATTTTAAGAGGCCTTAAGCTCAGTCCTTCCGCCATGCGACGTTAGCTTCGGAGCCTACTGCAACATCCTTTGAGGACTTGCTGTCGACTAACGTGACCATCGGTTGGGCCATCCATTGTCTAAAATCATCTCGTAGGCTTCGCGACCTCTTTGTCATACAATCGGCGTGCATCTGCTCAGTCGGCACCCATCTCAAGCCCTGGCATGTCTGACGAAGAGCAGCCACGTCGATCTCGACACGCTTCTCCGTGAAGCTCGTAGAAAGCCTGTGCACGGCATCCCATAAACTGCGAGCGTCCGTCACGGGAACGACCTCATGCTTGGCCCTCTCGTTCACGGTAGCAATGTAGTCGCCATAGACCATCTCCGAGAAGACCATGGCCATGAACCTCGCATGATCGTGGGAACGATCCAGGGCCGAGGCTTCCGCAGCCAGAGTGCTGCGCAGCACCCGTTGGTGCCGGTAGCTCTTCCACTCCAGCAACGACGCTTCGCACGGTTCACGGAGAGCACAGCGGTCGGTCGCCACAATCACCAGTCCGCCCTGGCTCTTGTTGTTCGGCGCATTCGCGAAGCCACTGTCGCCGTAGGCTACGAAGATAAGGGACTCGAGCGGCACGTGGACGATGCGGACCATGGCCTCCGGGGTCGCCTTGACGTAGCGGAGGACGCTGTTCACTTCCCGAAGATCTGCCATCTTTCGGGGGCTTCTGAATAAGGGACACATCCGCCGCCACGTCTCCTCGAGTCGTACTTGACAACCATTGCAAGGAGCCAATGCCTGACCTAAACTCTGTCACCAAGGAGGGGTGCAGGCTAAGCAAGGTGTCCTCCGGCAGCTTTACTTTCGTAGTGGGGATGTCTCCGACGTAGGTGGATTGGTCGATCGTCACCGAGCCATCGGGGTGTTGTTTCACCTTTCGGCCAATGAAGGTGAACTCCTCCGAAACCCATGGCGAACCCCAGGTGAAGCTAGCCTCAACCTTGTTCAGCACCTCCTCATACTCGGTAAGGGCTGCCGCAATCAGATCATCGACATGTAGCCCCAGCACTGCTCCAATTTGTGAACCAACTCGCCAAAGGAACAAGCACGGGTCCAAACTGTGCTGTGTCCAACCCAGTTTCCGCATCACCTTGGAGAAGTGATCGTACCATCTTCTCGGAGCGTTGCTCTGCCCATAGACCGGCGCGGACAGCTTGTAGAGCAAGGTCTTGCAGCGCCACTCCGGATTCGCTTGAAGAGCAATGGGGTCGGCTGGAGCGCGCATGAAGATTTGCTCAGGACGCTCCGTATCAGGTTCCCCTTGAAGAAACGCCGATTTGGCATCCGCGTTCCAAAGTTTACGCGGAAACAGCAGGACCACTGGAGAATCAGGTGAAAGGAGGTGCGTGCCAGAACCGGTGCATCACGTGTCAGAATGGCCAGGTGGGGGTCTCGAAAGCCAGCTATAACTATCCGCGCTTTTGCGCGTTGTCCCTCGGGCACCGGCTTCCAGCGATAGCACAGACGAGACTTCAGGATGAGGTGCGAGGGTACCTCGCCTTCTCGCACTTGAACAGCCTTGCATGATGACCATCTCTGCCACTCGGACCATTCCTTCTGCACCGCCTCCACAAAGCAGGGAACTTCTTCTTCGGTCAAGCTTCGCCAGTGAATTTCCTTCTTCCGGGCTTGGAGCTCGGCTCGTCTTGTCTCAAACGACCCGTCGTGACCTTCCTCCTCGCTGGAGGATTCCAGAGCGACTACACGCTCTGTGTCGCCCGCCGAGCTGGACTGCTCCTTCACCGGATAGGCCTCGAGCACGGTGACATACTCCCGAAACGTCTCCTCCGGCGCTTTTGCAGCGGCATCGGTGTTCAGCACATCGGCAGAAGCCGCCGTCCTTTTCGAACGAAAACCCATCTCCCGGAGGATACTCAGATGCTCCTCAGGGGCCTTGTCGACAAGACGGGTCTGATACGCCGTGATGACGAAGCGGTTGCCGGTGAAGTCGTCGGAGCCGTGGTAGAGGTGCGGATAGAAGGACTGGAGTCGTCGGCGGGTATCCAGCAAGTAGCCAAGTTTACGCCGACCATGCACCCTTCGCTCTTGCATGAGATGGTACTTACAATCGTGCGCCTCGGCTTCAACCCATAAGTCGCCTCCCAAGTAGTCACCGTGGGAGTCTGCCAATTGATACTTCCCTTGGAGTTGTGACGATCTTGGTGGTAGAGGCTGTGGACGTTGCACGCAATGAAGAGGCTGCTGATGTCGCCCTTCATACCGTGGTGTCGAAGATATCGCCCAAGGTACCTAGCCAGGTGCTTGTGGTGCATGGTGTCGTTGGTGAATCCGAGCTGCTTGCCGTGGCTGTAGTAGCCGAGAGTCAAAGTCCCGGAGCGTGCCCGGTTCGACGAAAGACACTGTCGGCCGGGTTTTCGGAGCTTGACCACCTCCAAGAGTTGGTGGCACGAGTCGTGGTCGAAGTCCTTGCGTTTCAGCAGGATCTTGGCCAGGCCTTCCGAAAGAGAAGTAGTAGAGGAAGTGGGCCTAGAGCTGGAGAGCAGGGCCTGATGATCTTGTACCTGCAGTTCCGGTGTTTCCGGTTGGTCAGCTCCAGCCAAATGCGCAGCAGTGAGGAAAGCATCACTGTGAAAAAGCTGCACCTCGGACGGTGATCCGTCCCATCCGTGTCGAAGGTGGCCGCCTCGACCGTGACGTCGAAGAACATCCAGGCGGTGCATACCTGGCCTCGAAATCGTGGTTGTAGAGAGGAGCGTAGACGGAGGTGTCTGGTAGTAGTCAATCTCGTTGGTCTTCTCGTCAGGAGGCACAAACTCATCCCGGCGAAGCGGGACTCCCACGATCTGGTCAAAGGCCTCCCTCTCCTTCACCTCGTCGAGCCATGAGACAACATCCAGCGGGTTCGACACCGAGTGGACACTGCCACACCGTGGACACTCCTTGGGAAAAACTCGGTACTGCTCGCCGCAGCCTGACAAAACAATAAAAGAGCCTCGGACTCAAGCTTACCCTGGGAAGGCTTGGAACCCGTTGAAGAATTGGGATCTGTCATAGATTTGGCCACCGAAGACGACGAGGGACCCAATTCTCCAACAGCAACATCGGAAGGTCTCTTGATGCCTCTCGCAGTGTCACGCTCTGCAAAGGACCAGACGGTTGCGAAATCTGCCTCAAAAGACCAGGAGTAGACTCTGTAGAAACTCTACGGCTATTGCCACGGGACCCAGGAAGTGCACGTTCTGAGGGAGGATCCTGTCCGAGTAAATTTGTTCTATCTGAACCGGACACAAGCCTCTCAATGTCCTGCGACGGAGGCCTCGAAACTAA
>CAJNDT010000311.1:0-246920 GCA_905221615.1 Symbiodinium sp. CCMP2592
TATGTACAGAGTGTAAACGTCCAGAGTTGCTGTTTTTAAGGTCCATTTGAAATGGCCCTTATAATAAGGCTCATTTCTAAACGCACACGTACCTTATTATAAGGGTCATGTCGACCACAAGGGAAGGCAGAGAACCAGGCTGCGTGCGTGGAAGGTGGGGGAGGATTGACTGCGATGGCGTTGGCCGGGCGCAGTGTCGCCCAGAAAGGGCGCGGACCGATGAACGGGACGACAGGGTGCTGAGGAGTCCCTATCTGCTCATCCGGCAAAGCGTTCAGATCTGCATGTTCATACACGGTGCGGCATGTGGTGGCCGTTCTGAAGTGCTCGCGCAGGCGACTGGTCGCCCAAAATTCTTTGCCACAGCAAAGACAAGCCGTTCCCATGGCGACTCGTTGCGGGGCCGCGACTCCGTGGACTTTGCGGACATGCGCCGCGAGGGCAGCCTTGGACGCACACCGTGCTCCGCACCGGTGGCATTGTTGGGTGTCCTGTCCGATGTGGCAGCGAAAGTGTAGGAGGCCTGCCTGCTCGGCCTTGTGAAAGGCCCGGGCCTTCCTCACGCTGCCCGGTATCATCGATTCACGCTGCTTGATGCAGAGGCGGCGGGCTCGGCGTAGTAGTGCCGTGGTCTCCACACAGCTCAACGGCCAAGCCTGCAGGAGCTCGGACTTGTCGTGAGTTTGCACCCAGACTCGGAGGGATGAGCTGAGGTCAAGGCTGACGAGCCAGCTCACCGCCTGCCATGCTTGGTTCAGCCAAAGTCCGGAGGCATGCAGAAGGGCGCGCATAAAAGGTGTGCCTTTTGCAGCCACCTGAGCGATGATGCGCACTCTGTGGCAGTGCAAAGCTTCATCCGGGGTCATGGCATGCAAGACCGCACACGTCTGCTCGTGGGTGAGTCTCCAGCAAGGGAAGCCCAGCAAAGGCCGCACCGCGGGCCGCAGAAGCGACATGTAGGCCGCCTGGTACGCTGTTCGCTCCTTCTTCGTAGTCATCGCCCAGGTAGCTAAGCCGTGCATGAACTTCGAGAGGACCAATGAAAAGAGATAGGTACGCTTTTCGGCTATCTCAAGCGCTGGGTTTCGCAGGAGCCTGCGACAGACTTTAGTGCAGACATCTGCCGCTAGTGTTCGCCTTCGGCGGATGTCCGGCAGCGCGTTGCATTCAGGGCTCCGCACTGAGCCCAAGTGGGTGTAGCGCGGAGTGCAGACAAGCTCAACTTGCTCTCCGGGCTGCAGTGATACCGAAATCCGCCCGCGCTTGGCCACGAAGAGCTCCTGCCTCGCCTGTTGCGAGCCCTGTCCACACATGCACACAACGGCCTCCGATTTGCCTGGCTCGAAGTTCATGGCAACACCGGTGGTAGCCAGGGCCTGCGAAGTGAGCGCGGCCACTCGCGCAAGACGGGCGGGAAGAGCGTGCGCAGTCGGCGAAAGCATGGGGACGGCAAAATCGTCGAGCCATGTGAGGGCGTGCGAGGAAACTCCTTCAAGGGAAACCGCGAGCCCTTCTTGCTGTAAACACTGCTGCAAGGTCTGGTAAGCCGGAGCTGCCGCGAATTGGAACAGCAAGTCTGCCAAGGGTGCTCCTGGAACTGTTCCGGCTTGAGTCTGAAAGACAAAGCCGTCGGCCGGCTGCACTGTGAACCACGTCGGGCAGAACCCTGCCCGAACAAGCCTTTGTATCATATCATCGACCTGGGTTCGCTCAAGGCTGGACTGTCCGCCGACAATGCTGAGGTCGGCTTCTTTGATGGCCTGGTCGACCGGAAGGGACGTGATCCAGTCACGGCGCTCTTGGTCAGAGCCCATGCCAAGAACCTGTCGATTCGTGGCATAAAAGGCACTCACCCCGTCGACATAGAGAAGCGCGCCTGAGTGTTGCCGAGCGTGCAGAAAGTCAAGGAAGGCTTGACCAGTTAGCGCGGGCAGCTCCAACGGAAAACCTCGACGTGCGCCTGCGGTGCCCGGCTGGACGATGGTCTCAAAACTTTCTAACAGAGGTCGTCTGATAGCTTTACCGAAGGCCTTGGCCGAGGATTCGAGCAAGGCTATGGCTCGGTAGCCCTGCACTGTCAGACTGTCTTTGAGTGGCTTCGGGATCGGAACATATTTCGAGCCTGTCCACAGAAGAGGAGCACGGTTTCTCGAGGCCATCTTGAGGATGAAGGGATAGTGTGCACAAGCAGCCACAGCGGGTGCTGCACGGTAGAAGTCCCCGCTAAGTCCACTAAGCCCTGGTGCCTTGCGAGTGCGTAGGCAAGCAAAGCCGTGTGCCAGGTCCGCAATGGAGGGCAGCCCGGTGGCCTCAAGAGTCTGCGTGGTTGGCAGAGACGCCCCTTCCTGCGCAAGCGTCGAGAAGCGGACGGTGGAAGCTTTCTCTGCGCGTGCGAAATGTTGGCCGAACGCTTGGGTGACTTCGTCCTGGTCGGTGGTGATCGTGTCCCCGATTCGCAGCGCAACACTGAGCCGACAAGGTCGGTACCGCCTGCCGCTCTTAAGCACTGCTCTGATGAGGTGTGCTTTGCGGGATGGACCCTCAGCAGCCGCGTCCTGAAAGGTACGGCGCGTGAAAGCCGCCTCGTCTGCGTTGGCGGACCTCCTGATCTGTTTTGCCAGGCGCCGGAGGCGCACATGGTGCATGCAACCTTGAATGACCTCCTTGGCGATGTCCCGCCACACACCTGTGGCGTTGAGGGCGCAGGCCGCGGTAGAACGGCCTCCCGCCCAGGTTTGCAAGCAGAAGTGCAGGAGTCGTCGCAAGCGTTGTTGCCGGGAGCCATGCCGTTGTCGGCGGAGGAAGCGCTTTTGCAGAAGCAATGCCCAGGTGTCGGCAGAGATGACAGGATTGCGGGGCCGCGCCTTCGGGCGAGTGAATGCATGCTGCAGCTGTTGCTGGAAGTGGGAGTTGAGAGCAGAGAGATGCTCATCAACATCAACCTCCCACGCAGGCCGAGGGGCACTGCGAAAGATGGACTCTATAACCCGCTTACCCTCTGGCGTATGCATCTTCTCAATGTCTAGACGGTGCGCCCCTGAGGTGGAGGATGAAGGCAGTTGACCTGCTACAGTAATCACCAGGGGTTCGTGGTCAATACCCGCAAACTGATCCAGAATCGGGACCACACCGATATTGCTAGCCTGGGGCATCCATTCCCGCGGGAGCAGAACAAAGTCCAAGCAGAGTTCATGACCCTGGGGAGATCGCCAGGTGACGATAGGCCGTCCCTGCATGTCTGTGGTGCCCGAGGACGCGAGTCCACGGCGCTGCAGGAGGGCATCCATATGGCACGCATTGGCATTTGTAGGTGTGGAGCCATGCCAGTGGGCATTGGCATCAATGCCGATCAAAGGGATGTGTCCTCGAGGAGCAGTAGCCAATGCCCGTTCGAGCAGGTCCCACCAGTCATTGATTTCAGAGTCAGATGCGGTGGAGGTTCGGGCATGACCCGAAATGAGGATCACCGGTTGGCCCAGGAGCTTGGCCTTGACAAGTAGGAGCCGTGGATGGCTGAACACAACGGCAAACGATGTCGTGTCCCAGGCTGCAGGCTGGAACTTGGTGTCGACCCATATCTGGCAACCCAACTGACCTTTATCGGCTTGGCTAGAAAACCGCCAGACGTGGTCAACGGTCCTGCAAGGCTCTGCCCCTTCGCGGGTTTCCTGTAAGAACAGGACATCCAGGCGGTGTGTCCGCAGGTATGCCTGTAAGCTGTGCCGCTGCAGGCTGGTGCGCGCCGAAAGGGTGTTGTAGGTGCACAGCTTAATCTTGAGATCACGTGCTGGACCTTGGAGATCGACCGTGGGTGGGGTCCAGTCACTGGGGGCCCGGAAGCCCTCGGTTGCACACGGAAGGCTAGCGGGGCAAGTGGTTCCATGCTCATCAAGTCTTGGCCAGCCGCAACCCACGGGAGCTTGGACAAGCCAGAGCCACTGGAGGGCCGGGTCTGCGACAATGTGGCGGAGATGCATGTTGAGCTCGGTCGAGTTGAGGTCAGAGCGAGCCGCACAAGTTGCCAGAGAGTCAGCCAATTCATTGCCTGGATGGCCAGTATGGCTGTGCACGTGTTGCAGCACAGGCTCCCTGCCTTGCACCATTGTACAAAGTCTGGCAGCCAGCGCTGCACGGGGCAGAGCTCCAAAGCTGGCGCTGGCCGCAGTGCCTTGAGTGACCTCAGCGGCCGCCTGAGCATCGAATACAATTGCAGCTTCGGACCACGGGTTGGCCAGGCAGATGAGGTGTGCGACAAGCTGTGCAAAAAGCTCCGCATCGTAGGCACTGTGCACAAGTCGCTGTAGATCGGCACCTAGAACCCCTGCTAAGAAACCACCCCAGTGCCATTCCTGTTGAGACCGCACAAGCACAGCTACTGCCCATGCTCCTGTTCCGGCGACTGGGTCAAACGAGCCATCGGTGAAAAGCATCGCAGCATCCCCGGTGACGTGATCTTGCAGGGGTCGTAGGCCCGAAAGCAACCGCTGGGCAGCAGGGTGCATGGCGGACTCATCAACAACTTTGTGCAGGTTGGGAACAGTGAAGGGCTGATAGGTGAAGTCTTTAACCTCCGTTGAGACAGCAAGACTGAGGCGGTGTTCTTGTGAAAAGTCCGGCTCAGCCAGAGCTGGAGCAAGCAGAACAGTCTGCCGTTTCGGAGGGCCGGCGGGCTCTGGCTCATGAGAGCAAGATGGCAGACGGCGGCGGCCGAACGGGGTGGGGATACCCGTGCTCATGGGTTGCGTGCCTGCCATAGGTGCCTGTGAGGGACTGGTAGCGGAGCCGAGGGCGGCAGTCCCTTGGTTGGTGGATGGTGGTCGTGCTCCTTCCTGCACGGTGCCTGCAGGTGTTAGGAGCTTGGCAGGAGCATGCTGCTCGCAGGAGGCCAAGGCAATTGGCTCGGGCATCTTCACGACGTTCGGTCCAAGAAAGTGTGTGCAGGTGGCTGGAGCCTCTGAGGTGTCGTCGCGGCAATCAAGAAACTGCTTGACACGGAGCGGCAGTCCGTCCACGCAGGGTTCAGGCTCGAGAAGACCCCATTTGTTGGCGGCCTCGTAGCACCGTTGTTTGGACCTCTGTCGAAGCTGCAGCAAATTTGGAAGATGCACTAGAGAAGCGCCGGTCCTGGGTGCTGCTGGGTCCGCGTCCTCTGAACCTGAAGCCTCAGACCTGATGACAACAGGGACCGGTGGTGGCGGTCCTCTCAGGGGCTCTGCAGAGGTGGACGCGCCTTGCGGAGGCGCCTCGTCCGAGTCAATGTCCGGAAGCATTTGTGGATCCAGGACTGACACAAGCACATCTCCATGCGAAAGGCCTGACTGAGGAAAGAGGCTGGTGCGCGCTGCAGCAGGAATGCCCGAAATGACATTGACAGATGGATGTACCATCAAGACAATGAAATGTCCTGGGTGCCCTGGTGCAGGGGACAGTACAGTGCTGGCCAGTCGATGCCTATACGCGCTGACAAAGGTGGCACCGTGATAGCCAGCGTGTGGCGTCCTGCGGAACCTGAGGTTCCTTGGGAAATCACTTAAGCCTAACACTGCATCCTCGACCTGCTGAGACGTGGGGGTCACATGGGTGGCAAGGTTAAGGAAGATTTCTCCATGGTGGGGTCCGTACAGCCGGGCTAGGCCCTCTGGCATCCTGTGACTGCCGAGCTGTATACGCCTGGTGCGAGCAGCAGCGTACAGCTGCCATCTGTCGAGGCCAACTGACATTTCCCATGCGTACGGCCTGAGCTCCGGCCAGCTTGCCAGAACACTAGCCAATGGGACGACGCCAGGACAGGCCTGGCTTGTGCACGGCTGCAGGTAGTCACCAGCTTGCACCTGACGGAGTGCTGCTGCCTCGGGTGCCCCATTGACGAAGAGTCGCCAGCCTAGGCTTCGCCACTGATCCGGCAGAATGTCGTGGGTGGACTGCTGTGGGCTGAGTTCGCTCGTTTGCAGCTGTTGCCCCAAGTGCCTTGAATCCCATACACAGACCACGCGGCTGTCCTCCCTCAACACGAAGATGACCTCTTGGAAGAAGCCGGCTCTGAGCGGTAGTGCCCTGGCCAGGACAATGGTGAAAGTGTCAGGCAGGGCTAAGTGTGCGTGGTGTTGCTCAAGCAGCTGCTGTAAGATCGAATCGATCTGCTGGCAACCAGCTGGCACCTCGGCTGAGAATTGAGTGGTTCCCCGAATGATGATGAGCCTGAGGGTGGCTTGCAGAGGAGGAGACACATAGACTCGCGGGCGCCCAGTGGTGTCTCCTATATCAATGACCCCTGTGTCTCCTACAGGACGCGGGAGATGTAGTCCTAGAGGGAACTGCTGAGGGCCAGGCTGGACTCGGACGTGCTGCATGACCTCGAGATCTTGTGGGAAGATCGGAGGCAGTGCTCCGGCCGCGTCCGTGGTTTGGAGCAGGCCGCGTTCGTGCTCATCAACCAAGTTCCGTGGGGCACGGATTCGGCGATTGAGTGCTCCAATGGCATCTGTACGCGATTGCCCCACATGATGCCTCAGCGTGTAAACCCCTTCGCCAATAGCTCGGCAATCCCATGGTATTGGCCTGTCGGTGGGCGGCTGGGCGGTTGCTTGCAAAACAAGTTGCGGGCAGGGCAGTCCCGGAACCGTGACCATCAGGACTTGAACCGCGCCAACAGTGAAGGGACATGCGCTCATGGCCAGCGCTACAACCTCATGGAGGAGTGAGCGGGCGCTCGTTCGATCGTGTAGTCGCGCACTGTATCGAAGACAGTGTATGTACCTGGGGCTTGGTTTTCACTGCCTGTCCAGGTGAATGCGCCAATCGGTCCCTGGTAGACAGGTGCGGCCCTTACCTCCGCTGGCAGGACTTTCACGTGTGTGGCTCGGAGCAATGCAATGTTGCCTGGATGCCTCACTGCAGGTGCTCGGCTGCTCGGCGGCGGGGTGCGACGCTCTCTGTCCTCGCTGTCTGGCGGCCTCACAATGTCCGCATTAGGAAGGTCATGTCGGCGGACCGTCACAAAAGGCTCAGCGGAGAGCCAGGCCGGGTCCTCGAACCTCGGGGGATGGACACAAACTTCGTGGCCGGAGGCCGGAAGTGGATTGGTTGCAGTGCTGGGAACAGCCCGCACATGCTGCGACAGAGGGCAACTCGGAGGCTGGATGGGGGAAAATCCCCGGAACCAGTGGTTGCAATGGGTTCGCCATGAAGGGGCAAAGCAAACCCTCAGAGGGAGGCGGTGCGGCAGAGAGTGGAAGGAGCTCCGGCTCGGCTGTATAAACGCCCTACCTGGATCCTGTACACCGATGCTGTACAAAGCCGCATCAGAGGATCGGGGCAGTGAGCCCTCGAAAAAGCCCTGCTTAACCGAAGGCGACAATACGTCAGTCTCAACTTCTCGCCCACCCATGCGCAGAGAAGGAAACCGGAAATTGTCGCCCTCCGTCTTGCTGGGGCTATCCGAAGGACACACTTCGCCCCATGCCAAGTCGTTGTGTGACCAGTAACACTGAGGTGTGGTCGGCAGCGCGGCCTCAAGTCGCGGATCGGTCAAAATCTCGAACATCTCGTGGCCAGTGTGTACGGCGAACTCTTGTTGAAGAGCAAGCAGCTGAGCCAGGGGTATTCAGACAAAATCTGGCTGCTGCACGATCGAAAGACCCCATGGTCTTGCCTGAAGATCAGGCCCCTGTGCACTCATCAAGCTATCACAGGGGCCTAGATAGGGGGCGGCTTCGCCTCCATCTTGGCTGGCTGCTTGCCAGCTCCAGCAGACTGTGAGTCCGTAGACCCATCGCCCGCTCCACCCTTGCCACCACGACTGTCCTCGGGTTCGGGGCTGGAGTCGATCTGCTGGCCGCCCTTTTTCCTTCTGGGCGTCCTGGAGCCACCACGATCCGCTCTGCGGGCGGCCTGTGCCTTGGCGTTGGACAGGGTAGACAGCAGTGCTTGAAACCTTTCTGCTGCCGCCTCCTGTGAGTGTCTGGCAGCATTCTCTTGCTCGATGGCTTCGTCCACCTGGGCATCCTCCTGGTCGAGGTCCATCGCAGACGTGGGCTGCGAATGCGTGGCACCTGTGGAGGCCGCGAGCTGCGAAGTAGCCTCGTGCAGCTGAGCTGCCCAGGCCTCCTCCGTCTCGGTGAAGGCGTCCATGGCCTTTTGCTTCTCTTCCATCTGCTGTTGGAGAAGCTGTACCACTCGGTCCAGGTAGTCGTTCCAGCCACGCTCGAAGTTTGCCCGTTCCGTGGAGGCTTTGGCCAGTTCGCGTCGAGCTTGAGTTTGGCGAGCAACTAATTGATGTAGTTGTTTGCCCTGTAACTTGTGACTGTCTGACCGATATTGTTGCACCAGGCTCTCGACTTCCGGTGAAAGCTCCGTACTTGAAGCAGTCAGCTGAGCCACTAGAGACTCCAAGACGCGCCGCTCCTCGGAGATAGGCGCTGTCGTCGTCTCGGCTGGTGTCCGAGGGGGCGCTGGTACTGCTGGTCGTGGTGCTGTCGGAAGCTGGTTGAGGTCCGGCACTCCATGTTGGGGCCGACTGTCCTGACCTCCCTTCGCACCATGACCCCCTTTGCCTTTGCCAGCGGGTTGCTGTGTGTTCCCAGTTGGCTTGCCACCCCTGTGCCGGCTCCTCGGAGACTTGGGCCGTCGCGGTGATTTGGGCACTGCATCGCCCGTGTAGGTGGTCTTCGGTTGCTGCCTCTCCCATGCTTCCTGCCAGTGTCTGCCGCAGGAAGAGCAGAAATTGGCTGTCGCCCTGTTGTGTAGGCGGCAGTAGCCACATCTCCAGCCGGCATTGTTCATCTCGGAGGAATGATGGGCTCGAAGGAGGGCTTGAGCTTGGATGACCGTCTCCTCGGTAGGCGGCCTCCAATCCGCACTCGCTGTACGTAGCACTGTGCGGGCTCTGGTACGCTTGCGCCGGAGCCTCCGGTGCCAAGCTGGCTCGTCCTCCCTCCTGGAGGATATGTTGGAATAGGCCGTCTGGGTAGACAAAGCTTAGCACCAGAAGCCAAATTCGCATGCGATGATCTGGGGCGCTACTCCCACAGTAAGCGCAGAAAAAAGGGGCGCCACTCCCTAAAAGCGCAGTAGGGTGTCGAAGGGGGTGCGCCTGCACTCGCCCCTGAAGCGGGCTGCGGTTGCGCCACGCGTGGGTCTCAGCGAAAGGGCGGCGAGTAGGACTCCGAAGAGAAACTGCTACTCAAACCCTTAAGCCAAACGCCTGATCTACAGGGTTTAGGGTTTAGGGTCTACTTGGACTTAGCAAGTAAGGTTATAAATAAGGTAACTATACTTATGGCTACTTCTAATCCCAATTAAGGTACTTATAACCTTACTTACTAAGTCCCATGATCCTCCAAGTATCGTAGGCTCAGGGAACCTCGAATCCAAGATGTGACGGAGCCCGAAACAGAGCTAGGGTCCTAGTAAGGGTGCGTGTATTTTGGGTTGAGGGGAGTAGGGTTCAGGGTTAGGGACCCAAAAAAGCACATAAGCATAGAGGGATATCCCGACCTTATTGTGCTTCATTATAAGGGGGTTTATACGGGTTATCCCTATCCTCATTTTAGCTTCTGTGCTTTTTTGGAGCCCTATATAGGGTCCTTATGAGGGTTTGGGTTTCGGGCTTAGGGAGAGGAATGCCCATTCCAACACTGTAACATCCCGCAGAAGATGCATGCATGCTGTATACAGCAACGTTGTCATGTAGCAGCCTTGAAACGAAACCTTAAATCGAGCACGGCATTCGTATTTCAGTTTTGTTGTTCGTAAGAACCGTGAGTCCAAGACGAGAAGGATCCCGAAAACCTTTATAAATCCTAAACGCTTAAATTCTAATCCCCGAAACCCGAGACCCTAAATACAAACACCTTGTATCCCCGCTAGAGCCCCCTAGCCCTAAACCTTAACATCTCCGAAGCAGCCTTTCAGAACAGAGAGAGGCCTCTCTCCGGCTTGGCTGCAGTGTTTTGCTTTGGGGGCTGCTGCTTGGTAGCGATGCAGGTGCCCACCCACACCCTGCCAGGAGGGATTGGGAGGAGGGTTTGTTTGTGTTGCTGTTTAATGTTGTGGGGTGAAGGGAGGGGGTGGGGAGATAGCCCAGCCATGTTTGTAGCTCTTCATCTTCAGGCGTTTGGGGTTTAGGTTTTGGGGTTTACATAGGCTACATAGGGTTTCTGATGCAGATCCTTCGCATGATCCTGATTGCAAGGATCCCTGGAAGTGGGACTCCCCGTCCCCAGAACCCCCCCTCAACAAAAAATGTGCTGGTTTTGAGTTTTGGGTTGAGAGTTCAGGGTTTTGGGTTTAGGGTTCTTGGAGTTTAGGGTCATAGAGTATCTGTTGGACAAGCCCTGATATACTGAATCCAATCCCCCTGTTGGTCTGGTGCATTTCACTTGCATTTTCTCTGCTCTAACCGCACTCTAACCCTCTTCGTCCGTTGCACACGGTAGCTTGGACACAACTGCTTGCAGGAAGGTCCTTTGTGGCTATTCGAATACCAGCCCCAATATCAGAGTTAAGTATGTATTTTTATAGCAGTACTGGGTCCCGGCCCTAATTTGGATGTTGTATTCTGTTCTCAGCGCAGCTCTGCCTCATCAGCATTAGTGACCGCGGCCGTGCATTCTGGCCCAAGCTAGGAAGCTTCATGGCCATTCGTGGCAACCGAAAGAAAGACCAAGCGCCAAGTAGAACAAGCTGTAGGGTGAGGCGATGAAGCCGAAAACGCATAACCCCAGTCTCTAATGCTCAAGCCTCGCGCCAACAAACTGTGCATCGACGATGGAAGACAAAGCCACACAGGCAAGTCCTGTGAGTTCCACGCCGCAATCTTCTGGGATAGGCCAAACCTTAAACCCGGCTGCATCTTTAAGCTTCAAGGCGGCTAGACCTCGACCCCAGGCAGCCAACGCTCAGACACCAATTCCCTAAGTGAAAGGGCGAAGGTAAACCCTCAACCAGGCAAAACCCGAGCCCGAAGCCATAAACCCAAAACCCTCAACCCAAGCCCTAAAGGCAAAGCCTTTAGTAATGCAGCTGGCCTGTTTCGGATGATTTGCGACCATGGCTCCGCTCTTAGAATCTCGCATGGTTGCAAGGCTTTGCGGTATGAGGGTATAGGCTTTTGCGTTGGGGACGAAGGGCCATGGGGCTTAGTGTTCCTAAACCCTAAACCCTAAACCCTAAACCCTAAACCCTAAACCCTAAACCCTAAACCCTAATTTACTAAGGGTTGCGGATTTAGGTTTAAGGACTCAAGTCGCAAGTATCCGAGAACGAGGTAGTGTGGTTTGGGCTTAGCCCTAAACCCAAATCCTAAGCCCTGTATTCCGCTGAGTACCTGCAGATGTATCTGATTCTTACGTGGTGCGGCCCTTGGAAGTTCCAAGCTGGTCACAGGTTTCGGTACTTTCCGTGCTTCATGTGCCGTGGTTGCAATCCCTAAACCCTAAACCCTTAAACCCCTAAACCCTAAACCCCTAAACCCTAAACCGCCCGAAGTTGGGCTGTTGGAAGCGGCCCCGTGCCAAATATGATCGCCAGCCCAAAGTCCAGCAATCTGTACCTTGAGATCTCACACTTTCTAGTTACCCAGAGGCTTCATAGCAGTTCCTTTTTGGGATTATCTTATAGGATTCTATATATGAGCCCCAAAAAGGAACTACTTTGGAGCCTTAGGGTGGGGTTTAGGGTTAGCGATTGTCGACACGCCGTATGTAAGACAGAGGATTATGATAAAGGATGCTGACATATAGGAGACCCTATAAGCATTATTCTGAATGTTTTAAGCCATGACATCGCTCATCGGGCCCTTCCATTCCCTCAGGCTCCATGTACCCATATATACTAAGTATATACTTAGGCCTTAAAGTACCTATATAGGGACCCCTTTAAGGCATAAGTATCTACTATATAGGTACATGGAGCCTTTGGGATTATGGTGACGTTGACGGTCGGTCAGATTTCACCCAGGCTCTCACACTTTACCCGTGGAGGCTCGGGCAGATTAAAGATATCCGGCAGATGCGGTCACTTTAAGGTTGCGGGGTAGGGTGTGGGTTTAATAGCCTACATATTGCATTGAGGATATAGGTTGAGGTTTCGGCGCAAGTTAAGGCTGAGAGCCACAGCCTCCACCCGCTAAGCCCAAAAGCACAAGAAACCCGAAAACAACACCATTTGAGGAACGTACCCTAGACCATAGCAAGATTCTTTCTGTAGTTGAGAAAGTACATTCGTCATGATGGTTCTCTAAGTGCAGGCGCCGACCCTCCAAAAGCAGAGACAGCCCTAAACCTTACAGTAAAAGCCAGAAAGTTGGAATATGATTATCCTAAACCCTTTATGGTAAATTATAGGGGGTCCTACCCTGAAACCATATTCCAACTTTCTGGAGTTCCCTTTAAGCCCCCCAAAGCACAGACTCATCGAGGTCGTCGCAGCTCCTCTCAGTGCGTGGGTTCCTGAGAGTGCAGGGGCAAATGTGGGGAAGTGCGCAATGTAGGGGCCTTAATGATCAGAATGGGGTTTTGAGGTATGTGGTACTATATCTATAATAAGGAACCCTCCAAAATAGTCTTGGTAATTATTAAGGCCCCTGTATCAGTTCAATTCAGATATTGTGGGCTGTTTAGGGTTTAGGGCTTGGGGAGAAATGAGGCTGAAGGAATGTTTAGGATCTGGGCAGGCCTGGGCAAGCTTGAGGATTTGGCTTCATTTTGAAGTATGCAGCCCCCATTACCCACCAGAGGAAAATAGTATTCAAACAAGCAACAGCAGAAAGACTTAAGACGTCCGAAACCCTTAAACCTCCAAACCTACCTGGACGCTACGAAACCTGCCTTTCTAATGTTCGTTGATATGAGTTCCTTACATAAGCCATAAGCCTTTAAATGGGTAGGTTTTACCCCTACCCCTATTAACGCTAAGCCCGACCTTAAACCCCTAAACCCTGCTCTTTTGTAGGCGCTCGGGACCCTACAAAAAAGTAGGTACTGGTAGTTTCAGGTAAAATCTGCCCCCCTCAAACCCTAAATTTCTGAACCCCAAACCCCCAAACCCTAACCCCTTATCCCGTTTGCCGCGCGCTGCTTCATCCCCTCGACGAACATCTCACGGGCGAGCCGGCAGTGCGCGACGTCAAAACCCTAAACCCTAAACCTAAACCCTAAATAAACCCTAAACCCTAACCCTAAATCCTATTCCCAGGGCAATCTCCGAGCTTTTGCCAGCGCCCGGCGCTGGCGCGGGGCCGCGGCACCAAAGGCCTGCAAGGCGCTGGGGTTTGGGATCAGGTGAGGTAACTCTAAGGGATCTAGAACCCAGACCCTCCAAAATCCCTTAATTAAGGAATATATAATATACCTTAATTCATACTAGGGATCCTATTATAATTTGCGGTATATTCCTTAATTAAGGGATTTTGGAAGGTCTGGGTAACTCTAAGGGATCTAGAAGAGTCCCTTCAAGGGATCGAGAAGGGTTCCTTTCACGGATTTAGAAGGGCTTAGTGTCCAGGAGGGTTTAGGTTCAGGGTTTAGGGTTTAGGAGTTACCTCTAAGGGATCTAGAAGGGTTCCTTTAAGGGATCTATATAGGATCCTGTAAGGGATTTATATATAGGTTCCTATAAAGGATCTGTAAGGGTTCTAGAGCACCATACTTGAATGCACTGCTGGTGCCTGTTCCTCGAAGGAAACGGTATGGACATACAAGTTTGTTCTTGTTTCTTTCTGGTTACTTACCTAAAGGATCTATGTACCCAAAAAGTTAATAGGTTGGCCCGAAAAGTAGATAGACAGGGACTACTTCAAAGCCTAAGTATTTACTATTTAGGTACATGGGTCCTTAGGGTTCAAAGTCCAGGGTAGGCTTCAGGAGTTAGGGCTCATAGGGCTTGTCTGGAGCTACAACTTTGCGGGCCTTAGCTGCTTTGCGATGTTTATCGTAGCCTGTAGTGTTTTCCCCTAAACCCTAAACCCCTAGACCCGAAGCCCTTTGAATTTAAAGCTCTCCCGATATCTGTTCTGGGCTTTGACTGGCGATCCACGCGGACGGTAATAGCATTTCGGAGGTGACCTGATAGCTTGCATCCCAATGAAGGTCATGCCCAGAGACTCCAATATGATTTAATTACGGATTCTACCTGAACTTATAGTAGGATGCCTAATATGATTTAAAAAAAATCCGCAATTAAGGGATATTGGAGCCTCTGGCAAGTGCCCTTTGGTATATCCCTTATTGTCCTTAATAGTGGTATATTTAGGGTAAATTAGAGGGTAGTTCGGGGGGAGTGGGGGTTCTATAGGTAGGTTTATAGAAGTAGAACGCAGCGTTCCTAATCAGTAGAGTAGAGATTACATCGATACTGGGCAGAAGCAAAATCTTAGTGTTGAAACTCTACGCAACGATGCTTTGCGAACAACCACAAACTTCAGAATTTTCCTGGTTTGTTAGCAGCCGAGATTCTGGCAGTAGCAGGTCGAATTAGTTTGGCAATTGGCAAATAACAGTGGTCTACTGTTTCTGCCCATCTACATGTCTCCGCAGTTGTTCATGATGCGACATGTATGTTCCGTTCGCCCCCAACCCTAAACTTTGAGCCCTAACCCCTAAACCTCAAACCCTATCCCCCAAATGCTAAGCCCTAAATCCCAAGCTACCTACGCGGCTTTTGAGACGTAGTCTGCGGATCGCAAAGGAGCCCCCTCACAAAAAACATCTTAGCCAATCCTAACCCCTGCACCCTAAACCCCCTAAACCCTAAAAACCCATTAAACCGCAAACCCTAAACCCTACAAGCCCTAGAACCCCTACCCCCTCCCCACGCCCACCCCCACCTCCCGGCGGGGGCAGGAAGCTTCATTCCGCGCCCAGCTCGGATGCCTTCGTCGGCATGCCAGAGACCCCAGAGTCTTCCTCTCTCTCCCTCTTCGGCTTAACGTAGTCTAGGGTTTTAGGGATTAGAGTTTGGGGCTTTAGGGTTTAGAGTGTAGGGTTTTAGGGTCTTAGGGTTTAGGGTCAGGCTTAAGGGGTGCCGGATTGGAAAGGAATAGATAGTTTGTGTTATCGGGGTTGGGGTGAGAGTAATTAGAGTCATTATTGCCCCCCCCCTAGGTCATGTTCTAGACGCGAAGCTTTGTTGGTCCTGCAACCTTTTACCCCTAACTTCTAGGCTTTTTCCCGAAGGCTCTAAGGACTCATATCTTAAGGCTTTTGGGCCTAAAGACCATATTATATAAGGCTTTTGGGCCATTTTGAGCCTTAGGGTTAAAGCTCATAGACTCATGAACCCACAGCCCCTGAACTCCGTAGGAGCACTAGCCTCAAATCCGAAAACCCAGAACAACGAACTCCATGATCCACCTGATCTGTGCAATGGACTCCGATTAAGCTGGAGTTACGACTTTCGGCCATATTTGTTCACCTTTAGACTCGGACGACGGCGCATAGTCGCGCAGATTGAATATTCGAAACGTTTACCCTTCGGGATCCGTTTTGTGACCAGTAACTTCCATCTATCTACTTACCTACCTGTCTAGCTAACTACCCATCTATCCCCTTGTCCATCTTATGCATCTATCTAACTATCTATCTACCTATGCTACTTATGTAACCTACTATCCATCTATCTTTCTATGTCTGCGTCTACCCAGAGGCTCCAATGTAATTCCTTTTTGGGAGCACCCCATAGGATTTTATATAAGAGCCCCCCAAAAAGGAACTACGTTGGGGCCTTTGGGTATCGAGCCAGCGATCCGACGCCTAGCAGCGGCAAGCCACTACTTGGAGGATCATGGGACTTAGTAAGTAAGGTTATAAGTACCTCAATTGGGGGTATAAGTACATATAAGTATAGTTACCTTATTTATAACACTACCTCCTAAGTCCCATGATCCTTTGGGTACCCATCTATCTTTCTATGTCTGTGTCTATCGAACCACCGATCCGACGCGCAGCGCCAAGCCACTACAGTAAACCCCATAAAATTGGAAAGCGGGTTAAGGCCATCATATAGTGCTGGGTTTCCCTATACAAAACTCTTAAGGATTGAGGCTATTGGGTTTCCAACTTTTGGGCTTCTACTGTAGGCGTCGCTGGCCCCTGCCCACCACCGGCGAGCCTCGTCTGGTGGTGCCTTCGATGATTTGGGGTTCTTAGGGGGCCTTTGGGGTTTAGGGTCGAGGGTTGACAAGCCAAAAGGGTCCATGTACTTATATAGAGATACATGAGCCCCAAAGTACCTATATAGGGACTACATGTGACTACATTAAGGCCAATGTATATACTATACTGTATGAGCACATGGACCCTTAGGGAAAGTTATAGGTATGAATTACTTGGATTATGGGACTTAGTACGTAACGTTTTAAGTGTTTTCAGTGGGGTTATAAGTATAAGTCTGAATAGAGTTACCTTAGTGTGACCGTACATGCGAAGTCCCATGATTCTCCAAGTAAGGACTGGGATGGCTACTATGAGGAGTACGCAGATGATTGCTATATGGGGTGCTAGGGGTATCATGAAAGGTACTATATGAGATACGGAAGGGTGACTAAACAGGATTACTGTAAGGGATTGGGTGAAGTATCATTAGGGCTTTGGGCTTCCGAGGTAGCCCCTTTTACAGGGTATGTTCATATGCAGGTGCTATCAAGTTCTATAACCCAAGCCGAATCCTAGAAACCCTCTCTTCCTAAACCCTTCAACCCCTGAAGGGGAGCGTAAAGAAAGCTGAGCTCTAAATCCCAAACCCTACCTTCACCCTGAACAACCTACCTTTTTAGGGTCCCTTATTATGATTTTTTACATAAGTAAGTCCTTAAAAATGTAGGTTCTTCGGGGTTAAGGTAAGCCTAAACCCTCACAAGAACGAAGTTTTTCGCTTTTCAGGCCCGGAACCTCGGAGCTTCAAGATCCTGGCAACATCCTCATGCCCTAAACCCCGCAAGCACACCAAAGTTTAGGGCCTAGGGCTTATAGGTTTTATAGGGTTTAGGGCCGACCACCATAGTTTATGGTTTTAGGGGTTTAGGGTTTAGGAGTCTAGGGTTTAGGGAGGGTTTCTAGGATGCCCTTCTTCCCTTGTTGTAATCCTGGGTTGCTTATGAAGTTACCCAATACCAAAAAGGGGAGTCCGTTTTATTCCTAGGTTACTGGGCATCCTAGAAAGCTACAAGGCTCAGCAGCTTTCAGCTCTAACACGGTATACCGTAGACGTCCTAGGCGCTAAACCTGGGTGGTTGTCAAAATTAGGGTTCCCTTCTGGGTACCCTAAATATTAGGTGCAGTATTCTAATAAGGACCCAAAAAGGGACCCTAGTATTGACAACCACCCATATAGTTACCAGAACCCCAAACCTGCGGATTTTGGACTTGCTCTTTGCCATGAGGCACGTGGCTGAGTATTTCGGCTCAGTCATGAGCCTAAACAAACCTCGACCCCACAGCCCGCAACCGTGAGCCCCGAACCCTACAGTGCCATGAAAGCACCTCGCACCTCAGATTTGTGCAGTTCCAAGGTTTGTTCGGGTGCAGCGCATGTAGGACTAAGGTTTTTACCCATCCAACCAAAACCCTGAACCCCAAAATACCCCATTCCCCAAGTCGCAACCTGATTACACCAAAGCTCTTCTTTGTGCAAACCTTCTTCACGCTGCCCAAGCTACCTATAGAGAACCATTCGATTTGCAGAGTATTCACTGTTACCCCTAGCTCTTCGAACACACTACAGAAGCTCCGTGAATGACCAAAGGTTCGGCCTCAGGTGCCGCGGAAGGCCAGGAACGGCCAAACACTGCCAAAAAAACAAGCGAAACGCATAAGTACCTTAGCCCACAAAAATCTACCTTTTTGTAGCTTCTTCTTATAAACCCGAATATGGAAGACATAGGGACCCTACAAAAAAGTAGGCTCCGGTAGGTTAAGGTAGTGTTTTAGGGCTAAGGGTGGAAGATGGTCGAAGTTTGTTTAGGCTTTAGGGGTTTGGGTTTTGGGCTGGGGCCTAGTATGGGCACCTGATTCAGAAGCCTTGGGTCTTTATTAGGGTTCCTTGTATGAACCCTACTATTTTGGTGTTATATGGCCAGGGTTTCTTAATCGGTTCCTACGTTAGATGGCTGTGGGGTTCTAAGAGCTTCATGCTTGTTTGTTATGTGTTGGGTTCAGGTCTATCTGAATAATGGTGGAGGTAGTGGCGGCAGTGTTATAAGACAGCCTTAGAACGCCTGCAAGTATAGAAACACAAAAGAACCCTACGACGGCACGTTAAATCCTAAACACAACAACGTATAAACCTTTATAGGTCTCTGTCGAGCTTCCGTAAATATGAGCCTGTTAACCTCCTCAAACCTTAAAACCCTATACAACATTCTATACACCATGTGAAACATAACTAAAAATGTCTGTAACACCCGATTCTGCCCCATAAACAGGTACTACAACCTTCGCATGACTATACAACCCATAACACCCCTTGTGGAATGCCTAAAACTCTCCTGGCAAACGGGATCAACCCAGAGAGCCCAATACCCCTTAATTATAAGGAATATGGCTTAAATTATATAGGGCTTCATATTATGATTTTATAAGCCATATTCCTTAATTAAGGGGTATTGGAGCCCTAAACCCTAAACCCTATAGATCCCTGATAGATCCCTTAAAGGAACCCTAGGTATTCCTTAATTGAGGGTATTGGGCTCTCTGGGAAACTCGTAGAGCTCCAATGAGCCCATCTTGGAACCCCTAAACCCCTAAGATACCCTTACTAACACCCCAAGGCCCCGAGACCTCTTGTATAAACCTAGAGAATCCCTTTTAAGAGAGAGAGAGAGAGAGAGAGAGAGAGAGAGAGAGAGAGAGAGAGAGAGAGAGTTAGAGAGCGAGAGAGAGAGAGAGGGCACTAAGCCCTTATGACCCCTATAAACCCTAGTCGGCTAATGGTGCGTCGGAGACCGGGAGCCAGCGGACGCTCGACAGCTCCGCAGCAATGGATGCCGTCATCGGCGGCGGGTCTCTCGCGGGCAGTAGTGGAAAGACTCCTTGCTGCAAGCTTCATCTTCTTTGAAGCGCATATCGCAAGTTATGCTACAATTCTGGATGCTCGTTTGCGAGTGTCTGGCACAGGCATGTCTGTGCACTCTTCGGGGCTCCTGCCGCCTGAGTTCCCTTTGACCCATCCTCTCAGGAAGCATGCGATAGCTACAACCACCATCTCCTCCGGTCGCAGAAGCAGCTTTTTTTGACCTCAAAGGGAGGGTTCGCCAAGCCTAGGTCGAAGATGAAACACAGTGGCTGGATTGAGGCATTCTACATCGAGCTGCAAGGTTTGGATACTTCTGAAGTTTTTTAGGCGAAGGTGCCGACATCCTCGTACACCTCCTACGAGGACATGATCGCTACCTGCCCGGGCAAGGAGAATGAACAGAGCTATTGAAACACAATTGCCTGAGACACTGCCTCTCGAAGTTGCTGAGCTTGTCTCAATGTTATCCAAGGGTAAAAGGAGCGACCCTTAATGAGGAACCCTAGGTATATAAGTATGTACCCTTAATATGGCTATTATATAGCCCTTTTTTTTGGGAGGGGTCGCCATTAAGGGTCCCTCCTTTCCCCTTTGATATTAGGTTAACTTTGTGAGTCTAAGCCCCGGCCCTTTCAACCTCAAAGCCCCTTGGAAGACCCTTACGGTTTAGGGTTTAGGGTTTAGGGTTTAGGTGACATCTCGAGACCTACCCTAAGGCTCCAAAGTAGTTCCTTTTTGGGGTTCATATATAGAATCCTACAAAGTAATCCCAAAAAGGAACTACTATGGAGCCTCTGGGTACTCTACAAACCCACAAATCCCCATCGGAACCCGTAAACTTTTAGGATACCCTCAACCTTAAGCCCAGATTAAAGCCTCCCGAAAAGCCGTCAACCACCTAAACCCTCAACCTTAAACCGTCTAAACCCCAGAGGACCCGCATCAAAACCTGAAGCCCTAAACCCGAGATCCCTAAAGCCTCAACCTCATAAAGCAAACCTTATTAAAGCCTTAAAACACCTCGGCGAGATCTCCTCGCTGCCGGCGTTGACCACGGGCTTCGCTTACCGGTCAAGCAGGCCGAAGCTCGCAGGCGCCGGAGTTTCAACGATTTCTTTTCCCAGAGACTCCAATATCCCTTAATTAGGGGAATATTCCTTAAATTATGGTAGGATCCCTTATATGATTTAAGGTATATTCCCTAATTAAGGAATATTGGAGTCTCTGGGTTGGGTGTTTTGTAAGGTTTTTACAGGGTTCCTTTACAGGCTCCTGCAAGGGATCTGCACGGTATTTATAGGGGGGCTCTGTAGGGTTTTGCAGGGTTCTGCGGGCCTTAGAGGGTGTTATAGGGTGTACGCGAATCTAACTACCCTAAGGCTCCAAAGTAGTTCCTGTTTGGGGTTCATATATAGAATCCTACAAAGTAATCCCAAAAAGGAACTACTATGGAGCCTCTGGGTAGATCCAAGCCACCCGGTTCTCGAGACCTCCACTATTGGCAAGCGCGAGGTCGCGAGGAGAACACGTCGTATTTCGGGCCGGAAGGACACTTCCTGGCCAAGAGAGCCCAATACCCCTTAATTCAGGAATATAGCTTAAATCATAATATGAAGCCCCCCAGACCTTCCAAAATCCCTTAATTAAAGAAAAAACTTTAAATGATAATAGGATTCCTAATATGAATTAAGGTATATTTCTTAATTAAAGGATTTTGGAAGGTCTGGGCCTCTATGATTTAAGCCACACTCCTTCATTAAGGGATATTGGGCTCTCTGGGGGGATAGGCAAAACACTTCGTCGCCTGTCTACACGACACGAATGACCGCAGAATCCTTTACATATTTGTTGAATGTATGCTTTAAGTTTAAGGGTGTGATCCCCTGAATGTGGCCGAGATCCACCAGATGGTGGTTGCTTGGGGTGGAGTAGGAGTTGCCGCCACACATCCAGAAACACAACCTGCTGTCAGTTGAGCCTCGCGCAGTGATTGACCTTGTTAGTTTATGCTAATTACCCCGTTAACCCTAAGGCCTCAGCCCCTAAACCCTTACATACCCTATGGGTCCCCGTCCCTATGTACTCTATGTTTTGGCCTTCGTGGGGTTTCTACCGCATAGGCACACGGACCCTCAGGCAAAACCTCCCAGCCCACCCAACCCCCTACAAAGATCCAACGTCTCTAACCTAGAAGCCCTAAACCCTCTGCAGACGTCATCAAATCTAAGCGTGACTAAGCCCTAAACTTAAAAAACTAAACCCTAAATCCTGAACGTAAACTAAACCTTAAACGCTAAACCGCACCATGAACAAACAACAACGAACAATGAAGCCCGATGCCACAGAAGCCCGGAGCCTGACACATCCCCCAGGCCGAATCAGAGCAGGTCCGAAGCTGAGCTATGGTTTTACAGTAGAAGCCGAAAAGTTGGAAACCCAATAGCCTCAATCCTTAAAAATAATGTATAGGGAACCCCAGCACTATTTGGCCTTAATCCGGCTTCCAACTTTATGGGGTTTACTGTAGGTCTTTAAGGGTTTAGGGCTTAGGGTGTTTTAGGGTTTAGGGGTGGGGTTTAGGAATCGGGGTTGAGGGTAAGAACCCACCCCGCCATGAATTTTCTGGCTTACCGTACTTCCTTGGCCTACATAAAAAGGGTGTGTATATGCTTTTGGCGGTCCGTGCTTGCAAAAAGGCGCCCCCGAAAGAGAAGCCGAAAACAATGCTCAAGCAGTGGTGTAGGAACTGTTTGAAAAGTGCTGTCTGCTTGGGGTTATACTCTGCTTAACAAGTTCCCTGATCCTCCAAGCACGAAGCCAGGTGCACAGTTTTCCAGAATGAGTCGCGGGTTTCGGAAATAATTGCGACGTTGTATTAGGTCTACAGTGGTGTCTGCCAGATATACATCCATACATGAGCGCACGCACACACACGCGCACACACACACATACACACGTGTGCACATACACTGTCATGCACACAGAGACACAGACTCAGATAGAACCCAGCGCCACAACACAGAGGCCTTAAGGGGGCCAAGCATTCGGTCTTCGGGCTAACAAAGGCTATTGCCCTAAACCTTAAAACCGAATTTACCCGATCTGCCGGACACTTCCAACCGAAACTGGACTGCCCGGTCTTCCAGAAGAAGAAGAAGAAGTCCGATCCCTTGGGAGACAGCAAGTACAAGTTTCTTACAAGTAAGGTTACTATCATTTACTATCAGTAGTGAAGACCCAGACCACCTAGAGGCTCATACCCTCCCCCGTTTTAAGGCACCTAATCTTCTATATAACAGATCCTAACCATAAAACTAGGTATCCTAAAGAAGGGGTAGGGTATGACCCTCTAGGTATGGCGATCTCAGCCTTCGAATCTATATCCTGCGTAATGACGAAGTCGCGTCATCAGCCAAGTCGTTCCCTGAGCAGAGTCGGTAACACCTCCAGGTAGTGTGCCGCTGAACATCCGCGGTAGACCGGTCGAGAAAGCCAAGGACACATGAACGGAAGCCGCCGGGTTGAGGGTACAGGGTTTAGGGTTTACAGGGTACATCTGATCAGCAAAGCGATTTGAAGAAACTCTAACTCCCAAAGCTTCCAAGCCCTCGAAGGCTTTTCTGAGCTCGCAAGATAGCGATTCTCGTGTCGGTGACGGGTGGTGGTTGTGATCATGATGATGGCTGACAATGGTCATGGTTCATGATGATAATGATGATGAAGAACCTTGAAAGACCTCCCCACGAAGCTGAAATGTCAAGACGTCGCCGGCCAAAGCCCCAAGAGCCCTGCGGCCGGAAAGCCCCCAACTCTCAAGCCGTGGAAATAAGGAACTAAATGTTTCCAGAAGCCTCATGGAACTGCTATAGGAACGTATGGAACCCCAGCATAGGAACCCTCAAAAGAACCCTTGCAAGAACACTCCCATGCCTCCAACAAACAAACTCTAACATTTTTTCGGATTCAGGATGTCGGGTTTTGGGTTTTGAGCTTCGGGCTTAGGATTTGGCGGTTTGGGTTTAGGGTTAAGGATCTGGGAATCTGGGGTATAGAGTTTTGGGTTTGAGACTTAGGGCTTAAGCAGTCGGGTCGAGGGTTGCTTGTCGTCAGGACTGGCCTGGCCTGCGAGGAAGGTGTGTCGGCATGCTTTAGGGTTTAGGGTTGACGGTTTTGCATTGGTTGACAGTTTGAATTTACGGATTCATTCTTGGCTTGGTTGTATAGACTTGTTGTTTCAGTAGCCTTGCGCCGCGATGTGAGGCTACCCAGAGGCCCCAAAGTAGTTCCTGTTTGGGGCTCATCTATAAAATCTATAGGGTACTCCCGAAAAGGAACTACTTTTGGGCTTTTGGGTAAGGCTTATTTGTGTTTGTTGTTTTTGTCGTGGTCCAGCGGTCTTGGGTTCAGGGCTGAAGTTCAACATGGCTTTCAGGTAGCTTTCGTCTGATTCGGTTTAGGGTTTAGGGGTTTAGGGTTTAGGGTTAGGCTTTTGGGGGTGAAGGATGCAGGATTTCCGTGTTTGTTTTGATATTGAAAACTCTACCTGGCATTGGGTATAACCGCTCTCTAAGGGGATCTTAATGCATAGCTCTGAGCTCTGCTTCTCTCTAGGATGGATGGATGTACGGACGGATGGATGGATGGATGGATGGATGGATGGATAAATACACACATATACAGGTATATAGATAGAGCGCATACATTGATCGTCGGCAAGGGCCAGAGACTTGATGGAACCAAGCATATCGCCACGACCCAGCCCCGGTCGGCCCCTTTACAGAACCCTTAAAAGAACCCTCAAGGGACTTGCAAAGGAACCATACCCAATAGCCTACTTGGAGGGTCGGGGGACTTAGTAACTGGTTATTTTAGGGACTTATAAGTACCATAACCCCAATTAGGGTCCCTTTTAGGGTACTTATAAGTCTACTTACTACCTACTTACTAAGTCCCCCGACCCTCCAAGTAAACCCTAAACCCTAAACCCTAAACCCTAAACCCTTAGCCCTAAACCCTAAACCCTAAACCCTTAGCCCTAAACCCTAAACTGAAGCGAGCTGCGGGCGCTGCGAATGCCAGCAGCGAGCGTGCCGAAGCGTCAGTGAGGCTGGCTCCGGAGCTGGCGCGACAGGCGCAGCGGAGGAGCCCCAGCACCGGCTCAGGTGCTGGCGCATGCGACAGGCATGCTAGCCAATCAGATAATAATGACCCCAAACCTCCAACCTCGGAACGCCCCATCCCTTGGCCCTGGCCTGGGCCTGCCTGGCCCGGCTGGCCCTGGTTTGGCCCTGCCTGCCGACCCCTGCCTGGCCCTGGCCGCCCTGGACTGCCCTGCCTGCCCTGCCTGCCCTGCCCTGCCCTGCCCTTCCCTGCCCTGCCCTCTCTGCCCTGCCTGCCCTGCCCTCCTGCTCTCCCTGCCCTGCCCTGCCTGCTCTGCCCTGCTGCCCTGCTGATTTTGGGCCACCGCCAGACCAAGCCACAAACCTTGAAAAAAACCCTAAACCCGACAAAGGTCATAGACTGGGTGGGCGGGTAGGGCGAGAGCGTTGAACCTAGGCGCACACCACAACACACCCTAAACCCT
Source organism: Symbiodinium sp. CCMP2592 (assembly GCA_905221615.1). Classification (NCBI taxonomy): domain Eukaryota; class Dinophyceae; order Suessiales; family Symbiodiniaceae; genus Symbiodinium; species Symbiodinium sp. CCMP2592. The sequence continues at coordinate 24,593 of CAJNDT010000311.1, forward strand.
AAACCCTTAGCCCTAAACCCTAAACCCTAAACCCTTAGCCCTAAACCCTAAACCCTAAACCCTTAGCCCTAAACCCTAAACCAAATAGCCCTAAACCCTAAACCCTTAAACCCTAAACCCAATAGCCTACACCGTAGACCCTCAGCCTTCAAGGGAACCCAAACTCCCCAACACCCTAGGTCTTTCAGGGAGCCGTAAACCCCTAAGCCAGACGCCCCCCCCCCCAAAGGGATCCAAAAAGTAGATCCCTTAAAGGGGTTCCTATAAAGTGCCCTCTAGTAGCTAAGGTCCCAAATTAGGGGATCTACTTTTAAGATCCTCCCGGGGGGTCTGGGAAACCCTAAACTCTAAACCCTTTCGGCGACCCTCAACCCCTAAACCCTAAATTCTTTCGGGGACTCTAATTAAACCCTAAACCCTGAACTGTTAAACTCCTAAACCCCAAAACCCTAAACCCCAAACCGTCAAACCTAAACCCTTAAACCCTAAACCCCTAAACTCTAAACCCTAAAACCGAAAGGGGACCCCAGGCCTCAGAGGAATCCTGCCCTTCCATGCAGAGGGGTTTAGGGTTTAGGGGTTTAGGGTTTAGGGTTTAGGGGTTTAGGGTTTAGGGTTTAGGGTTTATACATTTTACACTTCTTGGGGACAGTACTACCCACTATAAAACTGAAAGTGTAGACTTTTTGGATAATATTACGCACCATAGAACTGAAAGTGTACACTTTTGGGGATAATATGACCCACTATAAAACTAAAAGTTGGTGGCTTATGAACTCAGCAACTAAGATGCGGCTTCCTGTAAAGGATCTATAATGGTTCCTTTAAGGGCTCTATAAGGGCTCCTTTAAAGGATTTATGTAAGGGTTCCTTTAAGTGCGTTATGAACTCAGCAACCAAGCCTCAGAGGTCCGCGGAGCGTGCGGCAAAGGCCGCAGCCGCCGATGCGACTGAAGAGCCGCAGGCCAGAGCTTGGGGGCTCCTATGGTTGATGATATAAATCATGCATTATCCATAATAAGGAATACACCATAATTCCCATAGTTTAGGGTCCTAAGGTAGTGCAGGATTGGTATCATCAACCGTAGGGTTGCTTTAAAGGGTACTATAAGGGTCCCTTTAAGGTACTTTAACGGGTCCCTTTAAGGGATCTTTGGGGTTCCTTTAAGGGATCCATAGGGTTTAGGGTGTTACGGGTTCGGGGGTTTAGGTTTAGGGGTTTAGGGTGTAGAGTTTTGGGGTATAGGGTTTAGGGGTTTAGGGTTTAGGGCTCCCTTGAAAAGTTTAGGGTTCCTTAAAGGGGTCAGGGGTATTGAAAGGGTTCCTCAAAAGGTTTAGGGTTTGGAATTAAGTTTTTCGGTCTAGGGTTTAATGGTTTCTTAAAGGGCTTGAAGGGTTCCTCAAAGGTCTCCTATCAAAGTCATACTTGTACGGTTTATGCGGCCTAGGGTTTAGGAAGTTTAGGGTGTAGGTTCAGGTTGTGCTCGTGTTTGCAAGGGGTGTCAGTTGTTCTGCCCGAAGGCTCCATGTAGCCATATAGGCCTTAACTTACATAGTGAACGGGGAAACTTTAAACTTTTTGGCCTTATATATTCGCTCTATCTTAGAAAGTTTGAACTTTTGGGGGCCCGGTTGTTGAAGAAGAGAGTGAAAGTACCTACTAAGGAACCCCTTTAAGGCCTAAGTATATACTATATGAGTGGTTGTCAAAATTAGGGTCCCTTTTCGTGTCCTTAATATGATACGGCACCTATTATTTCGGGTACCCCAAAAAGAGACCCTAATTCTGACAACCACCTATATAGAAGCTTTTACTGGCACCCTGGTAGGACCCTTGTAGACCCCCTTAAAGGAACCCTAGAGATCCCTTTTGTCAACCACCCATATACTATATTGGCACATGACCCTTTACTTGGAGGCCCTGTTGACTTAGTAAGTCTACTTAGTATCCCCTAGAAACCCCATTATAATCCCCATAACCCACCTTACTAACCCTACTTACTAAGTCAACAGGGCCTCCAAGTAGGGTGCTGGGTTTTCCAAGGCCAGAGCCGGAACCCTCCACGGGTATATAGGGGCGTCAATAATTAGCCACCCAGACCCCCGGGAGGATCCAAAAGCTAGATCCCTTAAAGGGGTTCCTATAAAGTGCCCTTTGGTAGCTAGGGTCCCAACTTAGGGGATCTACTTTTTAGTTCCTCCCGGCGGTCTGGCTCTGCTATTTTGGGGGTTCCTCATTTTAACGAAAGTATAATCTACCCCAAAGCCATGTTCGAGTCATTAAGGCCCCTAAAATTAACTGTCACCCTGACACCCCAACCCACAGAGTCCTAAACCCTAGACCAACAAATTCTAAGACCGAAGACCCTGAAACCCAAAACACCTAAACCGGCCCTAAACCCTAAACCCCTAAACCCTAAACCCCTAAACCCTAAACACCGTGAGACCCAAAACGCCTAAACCGGCCCTAAACCCTAAACCCCTAAACCCTAAACCCCTAAAGCCCTAAACACCCTGAAACCCAAAACGCCTAAACCGGCCCAGACCTTAAATCCCAAAGCCCACAGCCTCGCAGGCTCTTCACCACCCCGGTCCCGGAGCCCTAATCCGGAGCTTTCCAGACCTTCCGAAATCCCTTAATTAAGGAATCTACCTTAATTCATATTAGGGATCCTATTATAATTTAAGGTATGTTCCTCAATTAAGGTATTTTGGGAAGGTCTGGGTAATCCGGAGCTCCATAACGTGGTACCATCATATAGGTACTTATCAAAATGAGGGTCTCTTTTTGGGTACCCTAAATATTAGGTGCCGTACAAAAGTAGGGACCCAAAAAGGGACCATAATTTTAACAACCGCCCATATTTCGAGAGGAGGTCTTGCGGCATGCCTCTATGGAGAGTAAGCTGCGCACGGAGTGTGTATCGGAAATGACAGTCAACAAGTAGAAGGTGAACATGGAGCTTTTGACATCGACACGGCAGAAGCCTGCCCGCCCATACCAAGTTCCCACGCCGGACATCACATTGCATCTGCAGGTGGCCTGCGTGGTTGCAGCACACGCAGGGAAGAGTGCAGCATGAACGGGGTGGGACAGGTCATGGGATCCGACTCGACATTCTTGCAGCTGCCAGGGTCGTGGAAGCGTACGATGCTCCAAGACTACCCGTAAAGTCGCGCATCGCTTGCCATGGTGCTTTATACTTGAAAGATCATGGGACTTAGTAAGTCGGGTTATAAACAAGGTAACTATATTTACAACTACTTATAACCCCAATTAAGGCACTTATGACCCTACTAACTAAGTCCCATGATCCTCCAAGTAGGGCTTTTGAGGGTGCAGCGACTGGGGTTTTGGCGCTTGGCGTCCAGGGTTGGCCCGACTTGGACACTGCAAAACATGCTGAGTCGGCCCACAGGGTTTAGGGGTTAGTGTTCCCAGACCTTCCAAAATCCCTTAATTAAGGAATATACCTTAAGTCACATTAGGGATCCTGTTATAACTTAAGGTATATTCCTTAATTAAAGAATTTTGGAAGGTCTGGGTTCAGGGCTTAGAGTTTAGGGTTTACAGTTTAGAGTTTAGGGTTCAGGGTTTAGGGGTTAGTGTTCAGGGCTTAGAGTTTAGGGTTTAGAGTTTAGGGTTCAGGGTTTAGAGTTTACGCGGTGAATCCAAAAACTCCAAACCCTCGTGGTGTCTGACGAAGCCTTCGAAAAGATGCAAGAGACACTCGGATAACCACATTGCCTTCAAGTAAACCCCAAAAACAAAACAGTTGAATTTCTGACTCTAGCGCGATCGACCCTGAATTCTAAACTCCAACTCCAAGATGCGCGCAAGGTGACACCGTGACTCCCCTTTTGAGATACCGGCTCTTCTGGTAAGGAAGCAAGCCACCAGCCTTTGTTGCTAGAACCCGACAGCCTGAGACCTTAAGTGCAGCACTCAGCACGGTCACTAAACCCCGAAGCACTAAACACCCGAAGCCCGAAAACACCAAACCCTGAACCAGAAAAAACAATACCAAAGCCTAAACCTGTGCCCCTGCACCCTAAAACCCTGAAGCCCTTATAGAACCATCAGATGCCTTAGAGAAGCCTTGATAGAATCCTCAAGATCCCTTAAAGAAGCCCTAATTAAACCTTAAACCCGAACACCCCCAGTAATGTAAGGGCCTCCAAAATTGTAATAGGGTCTTGGGGGCCCATTATGCTACAATTATAATAAGCAGCCCCAGAATAGTAAAGGTATTATTACCAGCCCCAGTGCAGTAGCTGGTCCGCCTCTAGGCGAGCCCCACCTCCGCCTTGGAGGCGTCCCTGGGTTTAGGTTCCGTTTCTTTGGTGTAATACAGGGGCCTTAATACTTAGAATATGGTTCTTTCCTTACCTTTAAAGGGATCAATAATGAGGGTTCCTATAACGGTTTTTTGTTGGAGAACGACCTCGGGGTTTGGGGTTTGGGGTTTCGTTTTGTTTCTTTTGGTGTGGGGCTTGGGGTTTTGGGGTTTCAAGTTCTGGGTTCAGGTTGCTTCTGGTTGTTCCCTCCAGCAGGCTGTACACGCGTAGATTGCGCACTTCCTTTGACTCGGTATTTACAGTGTTTCCTTGGTGTCGCATGGCAAACACATCGGTAATTACGGTATATTCGGCACCTACTGAAACCCACATTTTGCACCTGCCATTTCCCTCGGTATTTACGGTGTTTCCTTAGGGTCATATGCCGAACACACCGGTAATTGAAACGCTTCGCGCCGCCCGCCTCGGCCCGGCTGCCATCCGAATGATACTGCACTGTACCCGGAATCTCTTAATGCAGGAATATAGGAATATAGGGTTCTTTGACAGGGGTCTCAAAGGGCTCCAAATCATACGAAGGGTCTTAGAACCATTTAAGGTATATTTCTTAGTTACAGTTAATCATAGGGTTTTGCAGTTTCTTGGTACAAGCGCCGCACAGATCTTCGACAGCCCTCGCATATGCCAGGGCAATTGCGTGTGAGGTATTAATGAATCGGGAAAGCGGTGGGAAGAGGAAACAGGGAGAGGGAGGGGGGCGGGGGGGGTGAAGGGGTGGGAGGGAGGGGGGTCAGCCCACGTCGCCCAAACCATCCATGGGTGGCCCATAGATCAGACTCCATCCATCCATGTGCCAACCATGATAACGTCCACATGTGCCAACCATGATAGCGTCCAGATCAGACTCCATCCATTCCTGCAGAGCATCCATGTGGGCAGCCCTGATAACGTCCAGATCAGACTCCATCCATTCCCGAAGAGCATCCATGTGGCAAACCTTGATAACGTCCAGATCAGACCACATCCATTCCCGCAGAGCATCCATGTGGCAACCATGATAACGTCCAGATCAGACTCCATCCATTCCCGCAGAGCATCCATGTGGCAACCATGATAACGTCCAGATCAGACTCCACCCATTCCCGCAGAGCATCCATGTGGCAACCATGACAACGTCCAGATCAGACTCCATCCATTCCCGCAGAGCATCCATGTGGGCAACCATGATAACGTCCAGATCAGACTCCATCCGTTCCCGCAGAGCATCCATGTGGCAACCATGGTAACGTCCAGATCGGACTCCATCCATTCCCGCAGAGCATCCATGCGGTAACCATGATAACGTCCAGATCCGACCCCATCCATTCCCGCAAAGCATCCATGTGGGAACCATGATAACATCCAGATCAGACTCCATCCATTCCCGCAGAGCACCCATGCGGCAACCATGATAACGTCCAGATCAGACTCCATCCGTTCCCGCAGAGCATCCATGTGGCAACCATGACAACGTCCAGATCAAACTCCATCCATTCCCGCAGAGCATCCATGTGGCAACCATGATAACGTCCGGATCAGACTCCATCCATTCCCGCAGAGCATCCATGTGGCAACCATGATAACGTCCTAAACAGACTCGCACTCTCGAGAAAGCTGCTGCTTCAAACAAGCCGGCGGCGTGCTTCCCTTCCAATGCGGGACTGCTGGGATGCGATCCGTCGCACTACTGCGATGTGCAGCATGATGCAGCCTGGTTGTTCTGACAGAGCGAAAACGTGGAGGGTGCAGCGATAATGGAGAAAAAATGGAACTTTTGCATGCCGCGCGGCTGTAGTGCAAGATACGAAACACTCGGCCGGGACGACGTTTGCAGCATTTCTTTCCTAATTGGCGCGCGTGAACAGCCCGCTGGCGCGTGGTTGTTGGTGTTATGTAGGGGCCGTAATAGTTGGAGTAGGGTTTTGGGGTATATTACCCCTACCCTAAACCCTAAACCCTAATGACACCCTGGCGAATCCAACATGGAATTGGTTCCGTGTTTCGGGTTCCCCATGATACCCGCAAGTAAGAACCGTAAACCCCAAATGCTAAACCCAAGGGAATTGCGACTACTAACAAGCAGCTGGAAAACAGCCGTCGCAAAATAGAACTGACTTCCAGACGCTGGCCCAGCGCACGGAAAAGAGCCTCAAGAGAACAGCCACCTGAACTCCCTGAACCCTGAACCCCGAAGCTGAACTCTGAAGCTAAACCCCAAACCTGAACTCTAAATCCTTTCCCCTAAACCCTAAACCTGAACCTGAACTCCATGATTTGTGCCTTTGGATCAGGCCCGGTTCCACGTTGACCTCCAGAGGGTCGCCGAGGAGGTGACGGAGGCCCGCAGCTTCCTTTCAGGGTGTACTTGGAGGCCGCCTTTGACTTAGTAAGTCTACTTAGTATCCCCTAGAAACCCTATTATAATCCCCATAACCCAGATTACTAATCCTAGTTACTAAGTCAAAAGGGCCTCCAAGTAGGGGCTTAGGGTTTAGGGGTTTAAGGGGGGTTTAGGGTTTGGGGTGTCATCTAGGGCTTAGGGTTTGGGGTTTCGGGGTTTAGGGGGGTTTAGGGTTTGGGGGTGTAATCTAGGGGTTTAGGGTTTAGGGGATCTAGGGCTTAGGGTTTAGGATTTCGGGGTTTAGGGGGGTTTAGGGTTTGGGGGTGTAATCTAGGGGTTTAGGGTTTAGGGGCATCAAAAACTGCCGTTACCAACTCTATTCTTGGGGTTCTTTATTATGTAATCTAGGGGTTCAGGGTTTAGGGGCATAAAAACTTACAAATTCCATCCATTCTTGGGGTTCTCTAGTATGAATTAAGTATAATATACCCCAAACCCTAGTCTAATGATTAAGGCCCCTACGGCAGCGTCGCTCAAGACTAGGTGGCAATTTTTAGTTTCCCTTGTGGTTCCCTATAGAGGTAGCTATTCATAAATACTTTTCAGAGCTCCAAAACTACAACCCAGAAAACGTAGGAACCTTACTTTAGGGTTCCTTTAAAGGGTCCATAAGGGCTCCTATAAGGGATCTATAATGTATAATAAGGCTACTATAGCAACCTCCCGACTTCCTTTTCGGCTCGCAGGGCTGTACATGATGTAGAGTTTAGGCTTTTCAGGGTTAAGTATCTCCTCCCAGACCCCCGGGAGGATCCAATAACTAGATCCCTTAAAGGGGTTCCTATACAGTACCGTTTAGTAGCCAGGGTCCCAAATTAAGGGATCTACTTTTTAGATCCTCCCGGGGGTTTGGGCTTAGGGTCAGAGGCGAGTCCTTGTCCCTGTTCTGATTTTCGAAGCCCTGTTCTGAAAAGTAACACTTGGATGGTCGGGGGACTTAGTAAGTAGACTTATAAGTATCCTAAAAGGGACCCTAATTGGGGTTACTTATAAGTCCCTAGAATAACCAGTTACTAAGTCCCCCGACCCTCCAAGCAAGGTCCTTTTAGAAGAGTTTGGGGTTTGGCGAGATCCCGGGAAACCCGATGCCCTACCTGCAGGCCCAGAGCCGACAAGATCAGAGGTGATGACTCCAGAATACTGGGGTTCTTGTTAAGTTCCATAACCGGGTTTTATTGTAAATAGTAAGGTTTCCTGAGTCTCCTGATTTGGGAGAATTACGCTGAATTCCTTAACAACCCAGAATAGCGTGGAGCTCGTAAGATCTTGAAACTTTGAGTCTTAATAAAAGCCCACGAACTGAGCCCAAGCTCGAGTCTGCGTCAGTAGTGTACCCCCACACCCTATGCTAACTATTAGTTAGGCCCCTTCCATATGGGTGGGTGTCAAAATTATGGTCCCTTTTTGGGTACCCTAAATATTAGGTGCCGTATTATAATAAGGACCCAAAAAGGGACCCTAACATTGACAACCACCCATATTGCAATCAACCAAACCCAATAAACAGCAAGATGCAAAAGAAGCCCCTGGGGCCCTGCTCAAGGGACCCTAAGGGTAAACCCTCGACCCCTAAGCCCCTATATGATGCCCAGGGACTCGCGGAGGAGGAGTTGTGGGCTAGCGTCTGGTTGTACTGGGGAGGGAAGAAAGACTCGAAAGGCTTAGCAGTTTAGGGTTTACGGCACCTACAAGAACAAGCAGGCTTACCAGGACGAGTTGATCACAAAGAACCAAGAACGGGGGATGCCGGGACTCGGCCTCCATGGCACGCTGATGGCGCAGCTGGCCAAGACAGTTTCGTGTTGGCAAAGGAGGACGGTAAGTACTTACTTGCACAACACCCAGCGCGAGGAGGAAGTGGACCTAGGCGACGGCGACTGCCCTGAACGGCCCTATCGGGCTTGGGTGTAGGATTTGGGGCCTTAGCGTCGTTTTAGGTTGACTGACTTAGGTTCGGGAACCAACAAGCACATAAGCATAAGCGTTTTGTAGGGATATCCCGACCTTATTGGGCTTCATTCGGGGGGGCGGGGGGGGGTTATATGGGATGTCCCTATGCATAGTTTTGTTATGTGTTTTTTTTGGAGCCCTTATCAGGGGCCCTAAACCCTAAACCTTAACCCGATTAAGGACGCTAAACCCTACAGCCAGGTCCGAAAGAGACAGCTCTCGACGCGGAAGCACTTGCAAGGCGTCCAGCTGGAACTTTCCACCTGCCCGGGGACTCAGATGGGCGGCTGCTTACCTTTGGTTAATAAGGAATGGAGGAATGCGCTACAATTATAACTACTAGTACTACCAGTCTTCCATTCCCTACTAACCAAATGTAAGGTTGTCAAAATTAGGGTCCCTTTTTGGATACGTTAAATAGTAGGTGCCGTACGATAATAGGGACCCAAAAAAGGACCCTAATTTTGACAACCACACAGATGTCTTTCTTCAGAGCCCTCAACCCTGAACCCTCGTAGCTTGCATTTTCCTGTTTGGGGTCTACCCTAGGATTCGCGGAATTTTCTGCTACATTGTCGGGCTCCGTGATTTTTCTGTAGGGTTTATACTTTAGGATTTAGGATTAAGGGTTTTAGGGCTTAGGGTAAAAATAGTGTATAAAGGAATTGGCAAGGAGAGAGGACTTAGGATCTCGCGTGTTGAGTACTGGGAGTTCGTGTTTCGGATCTCTGTTCAAGGGCTTACGGCGTCGGGTTGGGGGTTAGGGGCTAGGAGAGTCCCGAAGTAAGTACCTACAACACATCCGGGTTTAGGGTTTAGGGTTTCTATTGTAGAGACTACCACTATGGTTTGGGGCAACTGTCTCCCACATAGCTTCTTAGGTCCCTTCGTCATTGGGGTTGAGGCTTCGGGATTGGTGTTTGGGGATGAGTGTGCAGGGTTGATGGGTGTTAGGGTTGAGATTGAGGGGGTTGCTAGGGCTAACAAATAGAAAAGCTGGGTCTTTGTAGGTCGAGAGGGGCAAAACGCCTGAGTTCAGGCTTCGACTTTGCCATGTTGGGGCTTGGGGTTTAGGGTTTAGGGGGGTTGGGGCTGCAGCATCCCAGTTCAGATTTCAGATCTGTTGTTGTGCACTTGGCGTTCAGCTGCTCCGGCGTCAGAATTCCAAACCTGTTTATACGAGCATCGTTAATATACGGGCCTAAATAATGTGACAATGTGGGCGGCTTCCTTATTATGCTTATAGTTTCATGGGACCCAAAGCCCTTTTCTGATTATTAAGGCCACTCTGTTAGTGCAGCATGCTGCTGAACCCTCTGAGGTTCCTTCAAAGGTTGGATTTGAATTCCAGGGTCAGAGATTGAAGGTTTGAGGTCCAGGCTTGCGCTTATGTCCATGCTATGTGGGTGGTTGTCAAAATTAAGGTCCCTTTTTGGGTACCCTAAATATATTGGGTGCCGTATTACAATAAGGACCCAAAAAGGGACCATAATGTTGACAACCACCCATGTGTAGCTAACACGATCAGGCTCGAAGGGCTCATGGTTGAAGGTTGTTAGGCTTGACTCATTGGTGTAATCACAAGATCAAGAGTCCACATTACTGTATGGGGTGTGGGCAAGCTGTCTTGAGATGTAGGGTGTGCTGGGATGTAGCGTTTGCAGTTCGACGTCTGGGGTTGAGTTGAGCCTTCGGGCGCCGAGTTAACTCTTCGATACCACACATTCTTTCGAATCTGTCAGGGTGCTTGGGCTGCTGCAGGAAATGAAACCAACTGGCAGTTTTTCGAGATTCCGTGACGGAATGTAGAACACGAGCGAAACCCAAAGCTTCTAGGTGAACTTCGGAATTGTACCGTCACACCTCAGAAAATTTCACCCTGAACCCTGCCTGGATCCCAAAAGCATGTAGAATGACGGCCTTGTTATGGTTGTTAGGCTTTTATTTTACCTGCTTTTGTCGGTTTAGGTAAACACCCAAACCCTAAACCCCAACCCCGACAGCTCTAAACCTTAAGCGCTAGACCCCTAAACCGCCAAAGCCCTAAATCTTGAACCCTAAACTGGCCCCAAACCCCGAAACCCCTAACCCCTAAACCCTAAACCCTGGAGAACCTTTCTTTTTAAGGAGTTATATAAAGAAATCATAATAAGGACTCTATAAAGGTAGGTTCTTCAGGGTCCAGGTAAACCCTAAGCCCCTAACCCCTAAACCCCTAAACCCTAAACCCCTAAACCCTAAACCCCTAAACCCTAAACCCCTAAACCCCTAACCCCTAAACCCTAAACTCCTAACCCTTGTCTCAAAACCTTGGAACTGCTTATGTCCAAGGGTAAAAGGAGGGACCCTTAATAAGGACCCCTAAGTATATATACCCTTAATATAGCTACTATATACCCATTATATAGCCCCTTATAGGGTAGGGGTTCCCATTAAGGGTCCCTCCTTTTCCCCTTTGCTTATGCTGCGTCGAGGCGAAGACGAGGCTCGAGCAGCTTCCCGGAGCTGCCAATACCTGGGCCCTACAGTCTTAAGGGAACCTTTGAGGGATCAATTACGGGATCTTAAGCGGTTCTTATACAGTAGAAGCCAAAAAGTTGGAAACCCCATAGCCTCAATCCGTAAGAGTAACGTATAGGGAATCCCGGCACTATTTGTCCTTTCTCAGGTTTCTAACTTTTTGGGGGTTGCTGTATCTTCTAGGACCCAGAGTGGGGCCTTATTCCCTTTTTTGGGGGTTTAGGTTCTCCTATAACAACCTTTAACCCAAAAAGGCCAGCCTTTTCATTCCTAGGATACTCTCGGGTCCAGTCTCAGTAGCTTAGTTTAGGGTTTAGGGTGGGGTTCCCTTAAGGGATCTACAAGGGTACTGTACTATAAGGGCACTATAAGAGTTTAGGGGTAGCATTTAACCTTTTGGGCTTTGTATAATCCCATAATTGAAAAGGTTAGCCTTTTTGAGGCTAGGGTACTACGGTTTAAGGGTTTAATCAGGGTTTAGAGCAAATCGAAGGAATATACCTGATCAAATGTATTCTGAAATTACAGGACATACGAGGCTGTGGGTTCCTCACGTGCCTCATGTTGGGGGCAGCGCCTGCTTGAGGAACAATGACGAGTGCTCAACACAGCCATGGCTTCGTTAGAGCACACGGATGTGGCCATAGTCATGACCTTTGCCACCAAGACCCCGACCTGAGCCACGGACAAGCCAACAAGCTATTACGAGGTCGGTGTACTGTGCAACGGTGAGTACCAGGATTCGACCTTGGATGTGAGGCCGTCTACCAGACCACGACCGATGCCAACCAAGGGGACAGGAAGGAGCTGCATGGTGGCCTGTTAGAACCTGCTTGGCGCACCCTACTGAGTGATCCCAAGCCGAATGTTCGAGACGTTGCACCGGAAGCCGAAACGCCTAACGAGCCGAAAACCCTCATGAGTGAACCAACGAAAACCTTAAGGAGTGAATACGCTTATGAGTATGATCATGATGACTTTTGCACTTACTGCTCTGACTCTTGCAGCCTTAATCCTGATGCCCATACTAATAACAGTACAAAGTACAATCACTATAATATCAAGTAGTAAAACTAAGATGCTCTTCAACAGACACGAGGTCATAGGTGACAGTACAGACCCAAAAGCCCTGAAGCCGTGGTGTCGCCAGCTCTTGAAGTCCGCAGCTGCGGGACCCCAAGCTCAACCCATACCCTAAACCCCAAGCCCTACCGGCATGCCCAAATAACCTACCTCTCGAAGGTCCCCTAGTGTGAGTTCTGTATATATGTCCCTAAAAAGTAGGTTATTTGGGATTAAGGTAACCCCGAACCCCTAAATTCTAAGCCCTAAATCGTAAACCCTAAGCCGTATCCCAAACCCTACACCCTAAAACCCCAGGCTGGCCTATGCCTTTGTAGAATTAAGTCTTACCTATAGTCTCCCTTGTAACTCCTTTTCTTGGTTAACCTATTTTGTGGTTAAGATCCTCCAACATGAATTTGTTTAACCGAAAAGCGACTAAAAGGGAGACTGCAGGTACGCCCTGCGATCTCCAAGCTTCGGTCTATAAATCAGCAGTTCTCTAAATTAGTATAGGGGCCTTAAGAATTACCCGTACAGTTTTGGGGGCTTCCTTATTATAATTATAGTATCCTATACACTAGAACCCTATTCAAGGACCTATTCTCATCATTACGGCCCCGAAATTAGGGTCCCTGTTTAGGTCCCTGAGAATAGAAGGACACCCTATGAAACGGACCCTCAAAGGCACCCTACTTTAGAGAACAGGCCATATCTACGTCCTTAACGGTCGATTTGACCATATAGCATATGGCTCATATAGCCTTGACCTTGAATATACCCTAATAATATTCCCCTTAAAATCATACTAGGAGTCGGGTTTTACGGTTTAGGGCCACTCTGTTCCAAAGTGCGACGCTTTGTCGCAGGCTGCCGCGGCTTTTAAGGAGCAGATCGACATCGTGAAAGCCGAGGCAACACCGTCGCCACTGAACTCTAACAATGTTGTCGTTTTTGCGTTGTCGTTGTTGTTGTTTTTGTTCCTGTTGCTGTTGCTGTTGCTGTTGTCGTTGTTGTTGTCGTTTTTCATTGTCGTTATTGTTGTCGTTGTCGTTGGTGGTGTTGGCGTTGTTGTTGTTGTTGTTGGTGGTGGTGGTGTTTGCCGTGTTGTTGTTAGTTCTTGAAGCGGCCGCTGCCCTTTGCCGCCTCATGACTATCACTAGCATCACCATCATCGTCATCATCATCATCATCCGCAGGATCATCAGAATCATTTTTACCACCATCATCATCCTCGTCGTCACCGTCCTAACCAGTTTTGTTCTCCAATAGTGACGCCGGCTTGTTTGCTTTGCCACTGTATTCATTCCAATTGTTGGGATGAACCCGAAACCGGCAAACGTTGACCCCCGAACCCTGAATTCCGCAGGTCAGCGGGGTGGTGGACGGCTTTCTGCAGGACCCCGATGGGGTGGGCATGCCCCCAGACTCCGTGCACACCTAGGCCTGAAATACAAGCTAAACAAACACAAAAGCGGCGACACTCAGCCACAAACCCGAACTGTAAGAACACCCCCCCTCCTCCACACCATGAGGATTAGATTTTACTATAATCCTGAACCCGAACCTCAACCTCAAGTGGCAGTCTGAAAAATTACTGGATATAAGTTCAAAGCCGTAGGGTTCCTGAGATATCGACCCGTTAAGCAGGAAATGTAGCCGACATCTGAAACACCCCAAGACATACCCTAGGAAAGTTTATCATTAAAATGCACCCTGTATGTGGGCAGTTCTCTAAACTAGAGTCCCTTTCAGGGTTTTTCAGGGTGCCGAAGTATGTTGGGAACCTAAAACGAAATCCTGATTTGAAGAACTTCCCCCTGTGCAACAGTCGCGAAAGTGCTGACGCCCTGTTGTCCCTTTACTATAGGGGCCTAAATAAGTTACCTATACTATTTTGCGGCCCCCCAAACCCTACTCTGATTACCAAGGCCCCTACATTAACCCTATTATAGATCCCTTATAGAACCCTCCAAGGATCCCTTTAAAGGAGCCCTGTTCTAAGCATCAAGGCCTATAGTATGCAGAGCTCAGGTCCTGCCTGTGCCCACGGGTTTGCGCTTTGGGATTTAGTGTTTGGGGCTTTGGGCTTTGTTGGGTCATGCTTGGAGGGTCTTGGGACTTAGTAACTGGTTATTTTCGGGACTTATAAGTACCATAACCCCAATTAGGCTCCCTTTTAGGGTACTTATAAGTCTACTTACTACCTACTTACTAAGTTCCCCGAGCCTCCAAGTGGGGTTCAGGGTTAGGGTAGGGGTTTTGGGGTTCAAATTGTGGATCTCTGGGGGGTGTAGTATATTTGGGGCTACGCAGAGGCTCCATAGTAGTTCCTTTTTTGGGATTACCTTATAGGGTTCTATATATGAACCCCAAAAAGGAACTACTTTCGAGCCTTGGGGTAGGGCTGTGGGAAAGTAAGATAGGCGTGTCCGCGCAGGAGTGGGACGCGTTTCGGCCGGTGAGTGACCAGCTCGAGGTCAGTGTATGGGGTTTATAAAAGGAACCCTGTGTCATTATTAGGATTCCTTTTATGAATCCTACTATTTTGGGGTTATAGGACCAGAGTTTCTTCTTGGTGGCTGCGTGGATACACTTTACACTTTTTTCGGGATAATATTGCCCACTATAAAACTGAAAGTGTACACTTTTTGGGGCATATGAACTCAGCAACTAAGACAAAGTAGGGGGTTGAAATCTGAAAGTTTAACTGAAGGTGTTCCTGATATTTGTTGTTTTTGTCCAGGGTTCTCTGGCTTCTCCGAGGTTGTTCTAAAGTTGGATTGTTCGCCGAAGGCATCTAATCATTATTATAATGGTATCTATTACGGTCATGCGGCGAGTGATGCTTCGTGTAGCTTTGCCCTCAAGGCAGCAAGGTGCGTCTTGAACAGGCGCGAGCCTGCCAACATAGCACCTCTGGGAAAGCCGCAACACAACCCCGAACCCTAGCCCCGAGGCCACCCGAAAAAGATTGCAACACCTGAGATCTTGATTAAATCCTACTTGGAGGCCCTGTTGACTTAGTAAGTCTACTTAGTATCCCCTAGAAACCCTATTATAATCCCCATAACCCACCTTACTAACCCTACTTACTAAGTCAAAAGGGCCTCCAAGTAATAAAACCCAACCGCCCTAAACCCGAAACTGCCCTGGTCGGGAGGCACTTGGGACAGAGGTTGACGGCCTCACAGACACGGACCAGCGCATGAAAGAGGTCCTGGAACGGATGTCGAGGACCCTCCAACACTAGAGGGTACCAGTATGCCTATAGTCTCCGTAGGAACTATTTATGTTTTTGATCATACAAAACCCAAGAGAATGTTAAACATATTTTACTATGGTTGTAAAGGAGGTATAGATGCATGTCTGAGGGTTTCTCAAAATCAGGGGTATCTTATCTAGGCCCATGAGTCAAGGATCCTACCTTTCAGGGTATGTATAAGCATCCAGCATTTTCTGAATACTGGCATATGCATGTGCTGCATGCGTTTGCAGATGCATACATGTCTACACAGACAAACACAAATGCAAAAACAGCTGCATGTATGTATGCATTTCTGCATGTACACATACATGCACATAATCTTACACTTAAACACATTCTCATACACAAACATAAACACACACACACACAAACACACATGCTCGCACACACACACACACACACACACACACACACACACACACACACACACACACACACACACACACACACACACACACACACACACACACACACACACACACACACACACACACACACACACACACACACACACACACACATATATATATATATATATGTACATATACGCATACGTGTGCTTGTGCAAGCATGCATGCACCCGCGCACACACACATGTAAATGTACTCACGAACATGATTTAGTACGCAACGTATCAACGTCTGCACAGTGAGTATGTTACAGTTGACAGTTAAACAAGCAATATGTGTTTATAAATATAAATTATCGACCATCCAGTGGACAGGTGTTGCACTGAACACGTGTAATGGTTCTGGTTCACGCTTGTGGGCTTGTCTGAAATTTACAGGTTTCAGGGTCAGCGGTTTGGCCTGCGGGCAGCACCATGCCATGTGAAAAGTCTATAATTAAGTTGTGTCACCCTACATGCGAAGTCGTAAATCCCAGAATCCGAACGTCGAACCTCGCACCTCAAACCCTTAGCCTTACACTGCCGCAAGATGTTTAGAACTCCGGTTTTATTTTTTAAGCATGTACGGCGGAAGCTTAGGAATGGACAGCCGGGGCCGGGTTCTTGGGAATCATAGCTTAAGGTTCCCAGAGGGTCCAAATACCCAAATCGTTGGGCTTTAGGGCCAAAAAGCCATACTCTGAATGGTTTTTGGGCCTTGAAACCCTACTATTTGGGAGTTTCCGAAAAGTGGGGGTACCTATTTTGGGGTCCTTACAATAAGGATCCTACTATTTAGGGTACCACAGGAGGGTCCCCTGTTTTCGGAAGCTCCCATTTGAGTACTTGGACCCTGAGGGGTTGACTGGTGGTTTACATAGGGTGTCGCAGTTCGGAGTTGAGGGTTCCTAAACCCTAAACCCTAAACCCTAAACCTTAAACCCTAAACCCTAAACCCTATGCCTCCAGTAACCCGAAGCCCTGAACTCGAAACCGAAATCGTCGTGTCTTGGGCTCGGCTTTGGGGTTGGAGTTTCGGGTTTGTAAGGTAACCCAAAACTCTAAGGCTCAAAATAGCCCAAAAGCCCCAAAACTCTAAGGCTCAAAATAGCCCAAAAGCCCCAAAACTCTAAGGCTCAAAATAGCCCAAAAGCCCCAAAACTCTAAGGCTCAAAATAGCCCAAAAGCCTTATATAGTATGGTCTTTGGGACCAAAAGCCGTGGTATATGAGTCCTTAGAGCCTTAGGGTAACTGTAAACCCCACGGTTTTGGAGTTTGGGCTTTCGGTGTCTTGAGTCTTGGTATTGACGCCCTTCCCGACATGGTTTGTTATTCAGGGGTCCGCATTACCAGGTAGATAGCTTTTACCACACTCAAAGGGGCCATGTACCTATACAGTATATACTTTGGCGGTCAAGTAGTCTTTCAAAGTAGTGTTTCTGTACCTGAAGGCTAGTAATGCATTTACCGTATGGGTACATGGGCCCGTGTAGGGACAATGTGGATCCACGATCTGTCTCGGAAATCCCACTTCCCAGGTGCACCTAACACACCAAGCATCAAGGCTTTAGGGTGTAGGTTTAGGGTTTAGGGTTTAGGGTTATGTTGGATCAAAAGGAATCCTCTTCGGAAATCTTTCCTTAAATCCTAAGCAAAAGCCTGAACAACAGCAAGAAATCCCAAGTAGAGTGCCTCTGTTCGGGCTCAGGGCTTTGGGGCTGTTGAGGCTTCTTGGGCCGAAGTTTGGGGACGTTGATTAAGGCTGATAAAGATGGCATGCTAGGACTTCATGCCGATGTCAACAGACATCATATGAATCCATGCCTTGCGAAAGGAACCCTATTCTAACCGTTAAGGCTCCTATATTACATCCCACCTCGGCCTCCAGTAAGCTGGATGCCTTCGACCATACCCTGGGCCGCGACATGCAGTACTGGGGCTAAGGCGCCCGGCGTGTGTTATGTTTACCCTAGACCCCCAGAGAGCCCAATACCCGTTAATTAAGGAATATAGCTTGAATCATAATATGAAGCCGCTTATATTTTAAGCCATATTCCGTAATTAAGGGGTATTGGGCTCTCTGGGCCCTTATACCCTAAGGGTCCTAGCACTTTAGGGAATCTCAAAATGCAGGATTTCTGAGACCCCAAAGAGACCCAAGGGCTCTCTCTAGGAGATTCCGGACCCTTCTAAGGAGATACCTTGGACCCTTAGGGTAAGCCCTAGACCCTGAACCCTAAACAGCCCTCAACCCACAGTCGCTGCCCGGGTTCTTGACGCGGAGCGGCTGGCTGCCGGTATTGCTAATGGTGTAAGGTTTAAGGGTTCCGGGTTTAAGGGTTTAGGGTGTGAATTCCCAGTGCTTTTTTGCGGCGCTAGTGGAGCCCCAAACCCCTAAACCGTACCAATAATGGCTTCAGGTTCTCTGCAAGAAAGTCTTGCACTTTTTGCAGAAAGTAGATTCGAGCATCCACCAAGTTCTGTTTTTTGAAGGAACGCATACATTTGTGTTTCTGGCTAGGTTTCAGAAATCAGTGACTTCGCTTTGACTTCGAATTCTGTTTGCTTCAATTCTTCATTAATGTTTCGTTATAGCATTGGGTTTGCTAAAGGTTTCTCTTGGTCAGATATCTGACGGTGTACCCGTTACAACTGATTAGCTATGTATCTGTTTCTGTGTGTGGGTATTTCTATAATTATATGTCTGCACCGCTCTTAACCCATGTATATGACGATCTATCTTTGTACATGCTAGTTTAAATTATATGTGTGTGTGTATATATATACACTGATACTGTAGAGTATTCTATGTATTGTTCTGCATTGTATATGCACATCATATGTACATAATCTCAGCATACCAGTTGCATGTTTTGCGTGCCCAGCTGCATGGATGGCGGTGAACAAGCATTGTTAGATGTATTAGGGTTTAAACCCTAAACCCTAAACCCTAAACCCTAATTAAACCCTAAACCCTTTGAATGCCGCTGAGTCTGAGTCTAGGCCTTGGTTCAGAACCCTGACTGATCCCTCGAGTGTTTGCAAAACCCTGCGGAACTCAACGCCGACGCATACACAAGCTTCAAACGCAGTCACGACCCCCAACCTCTACATAGAACCCTGAAGCCTTAAGTCCTACAAGTAGAAGCTTACTTTAACCCTGAATAGCTCTTTGGTGTTCCATTAATTCTTGTGGTTTTCTTATATAAGCTTAAAAAGCTAAGTTTTTCCCGGTTAAGATGAGTGGTAAGAACCCAAGACGATTGTGCCTTCATAAATCCCTGCAGCTCCGGACGTCTTCGTCCTGCAGCTTCGCGGCTAGCACCTGAGGGGTTTAGGCTTTGAGGGTTGTAGGATTTAGGAGTTTAGGGTCTCAGGTTTAGGGTTGAGTTAGTTTAAAGCTTTTAAAGTTTAGTGTGTTTGAGGTTAAGAGTTTAAAGTATACGGTAAGGCTTAGGGCTTAGGGCACAGCCGTTTGGAGTTGCTTTTTATATTTTAAGGGTTTGGGGTGGAGACAAGCTTTTGGTTTTGCGAGTCCTCACTGCCTTTGAACGGGCTTGAGAAAGATGCAGGAAACTTCAAGGACAGGGTATTCCTGGGGTGTAAATGCTGCTTGATGGGATTTCAACAGAGGTTTTGGTGCGACGGTACTTGGAGGGTCGGGGGACTTAGTAACTGGTTATTTCGGGACTTATAAGCATCATAACCCCAATTAGGGTCCCTTTAGGATACTCATAAGTCTACTTACTACCTACTTACTAAGTCCCCCGACCCTCCAAGTAAACCCTAAACCCTAAACCCTTAGCCCTAAACCCTAAACCCTAAACCCTTAGCCCTAAACCCTAAACTCAAGGCCTAGGCCGCCCACCTTCGATGGTGCTCCCAAACCTTAAGGCTTGGGAGTGGGTGTTCCTTTGTAGTTTCGGGCCAGGCCTCGGCGTACTTTCACGGCGCATTCTGTAGTGGGGGATGAGTATTGATATTAATATTAACATTAGTACTACTATGAAGACCAATACGAATAGTAATATTAATTTTCATACCGTTCAAGTTCGAATTTCCGGTTGCCGTAAGGCGCAGAAGTCATGGGATAGGGGACCTCATGGTTTGAAGTGTCACCTGGTGCGGAAGTCTGTGGGCAGGGATTGCATCCTCTTACTCCTAAACCCTAAACCCTAAACCCTAAACCCTAAACCCTAAACCCTAAACCTTAACCGTACCTTGAACTCCTAAACCCTGATGCCTGAACCAGAAACCCTATAACCCTGATGATCCCCATGAGGCATATAAACCCTCTAAACCCTACTTGGAGGCCCTTTTGACTTAGTAAGTAGGGTTAGTAAGGTGGGTTATGGGGATTATAACAGGGTTTCTAGGGGATACTAAGTAGACTTACTAAGTCAAAAGGGCCTCCAAGTAGACCATGTATGAGCCTTAAACCGAAGCAAGAGGCCTCCATCGCGACGAGAGCGCGCAGAGTCGTTTCACCTGCTACCAGCGTCTTGGGCTCAGCTGTTCATCCCGCCGACATCATTAGGGATTGGTCCAAAGCCCAATCTTGTTCTAGGTTCCTGAGCCCTTTTTTTTTTAGGGTCCCCTGGTTGAAACTGTATATTCGGAAAAAGGGTACCCTAAAGGGGCTACTCAGGACCCTAGTGTTGGTCCAAAGCCCAAAGTTTTCAACTGTACGGGCTCTGATGAGGTAGTGCTAAAACTTTTCCAACCCATTGGTATTTGGGAAAGGGATTTCATTACCAGATTTACGATGTAGTCGGCCATGTGCGAACTTGCAACAGGGATCCTTGGGGAACTCCACGGCCATTTATCCAGGCTTCAAAACCCACATGGAGGGTTTTCGAAAGTAGGGGACCCTAATACAGTACCCTAAATAATAGCATCCCTAATATAAGGACCCCCAAAAGAAGGTACCCCTTCGGAAACTCTAAACCCTAAACCCTGTATAGAACCCTGATAGATCCTTTTGAGGATCCCTTTGAAGGTACCCCTACTTTTCGGAAACTCCCAGTACATCTGCAGGCTTCAAGGCACCGAATAAGGATTCAGAGCTTCCGGAGAGGGCCATCTCCTTTCTTAGCGTGAGAAGCTCTATGCCTCTATGCTTAGGATCTGTTATACCACCAAAAGGGTACTTGAAGGATCATGGGACTTAGTAAGTAGGGTTATAAGTACCTTAATTGGGGTTATAAGTAGTTATAAGTATAGTTACCTCATTTATAACCCCACTTACTAAGTCCCATCATCCTTTAAGTAGGATATGACCCTGCAGGTAGAGTCGAGGTTTACGAGACCCCTACTGATCCCTAGATCTTTAACCCTCAGCTCAGCTTTCCCGGAACAGCGCTGGCATAGAGCCCTGGCCTTTTGCAGACGGCCAAGTGGCTCGAAATCCGGACCTCCTCCTCTTGGAGGACCACAGCATTTATAGATGCAGAAGTCTAAATAGAGCCTTCTGTTAGATCCTAAGTATATTTAAACATGATATCTTTATCCTGGCTCTCAGGGAGCAGGGCTTAGGGTTTATAGACCTTAAGGGCCTATTTAGGAGTTTAGGGATGTGGATGTCAGGCTAGTTACGGATTTGGGGTTTAGGGGTTTAGGGTGTTAGGCTAGTTAGGGCTTTAGGGGTGAGGGGTGTAGGATGTTAGGCTACTTAGGGATTTAGGGTTCAGGGGCCTATACTTGGAGGCCCTTTTGACTTAGTAAGTCTACTTAGTATCACCCAGAAACCCTATTATAATCCCCATAACCCACCTTACTAACCCTACTTACTAAGTCAAAAGGGCCTCCAAGTAGGGTGTTAGGCTAGTGATGGGTTTAGGGTTTAGGCTGTTAGGCTACCTGGTTAGGGGCTTAGGGTTTAGGGTGTTGCGCCGGTTGGGATTCCGGGTTTAGCTGCAGGGTGTCGAGTTCAGGGGGTGGAGTCCCTAAACCCTAAACCCTAAACTAGTTCTTCCCAACAGGATCCTTTTGTTCATGCGCCCCTGGAACCACCGACCGGAAAGCCTGAACCCGGGACCGCCGGAGAATTGAGCCAGATGGACCAGTCTCATTTTCCCAGACCTTCCAAAGTCCCTTAATTAAGGAATATACCTCAAATTATAATAGGACCCCTAATATGAATTAAGGTATATTCCTGAATTAAGTGATATTGGAAGGTCTGGGGTCTCATTTTCGAAGCACTTTTTAGACGGCCCCGGAGGCCAAATCGGGTAGAAAGGCAGGAAATCCATTCGCTGAGCCCTACCTCTTTACCTTAAAATCCGAACTCATCGAAACCGTAAAACCCTGAACAGCAAAGTCCTTAACCTTAAGACCCACTAAAGCACACAAGCCCAATACCACAAACACCCCTAGCCCAAACCCTAAGCCCTAACTCTAAACCCTAAACCCTTTATTTCTTAATCTGAGCTCTCTTATCCCTCGGAGCCCACACCCTGGAGACCTCTCGGAAAGCCCACAAATCCAACTCTTGATGCATACTAAGTTTCACTGTTAGTCCCCAGAAAGACCCCAAACCCAAGACCTTCTCAGAACTCAGAATTAGGATGTCCTTAAGGGGGGGTGGTCCAAGGGGGGTAGGTAACCTAGTAATCCCCATTATTCCCCAATACTCCCTAAGCTTCCCTAAGGTTCCCCAAAGCTCCTTAGTACCCTCCCCCCTTGAACCACCCCCCCTTAAGGATCCTATAACAGAGCCCTTCTTAGGGTTTAGGTTGGGTACGGCCCCCACTCAGCAATAGTTGAATAATACTCATAATATAGATATATTAGGACCTTAATAGTAGCCCTATTAAAGACTCTTGCTGTATGGGGGGGGCAGTACCTAAGGTTTAGGATTACATTTTTAAGGACTTATATAAAGAAATCATGATAAGAAACCCTTTAACAAGGTAGGTTAATCAGGGTTAAGGTAGGGTTTAGGCTTTAGGGCTCTTTGCCGTGAGCCCAGCCATAAATCCTGAACCTTTCTTTTGAAACGACTGCTTAGAATTGAAAGCCCCAGAGCCAAAACCTTAAACCCGAAACCCCAAACCCGAAAACAGAAACTCAAGACCTCAAAACTCGACGATACTGACTCTAATTCCTAACCTCGAAACCCTCAACCCCGAAATGCTTAAGACCTATGTTTTTAAGCTTCAGAACTACATAGCAAAAAGTCAGCCCTGAGCCCCTAAAACCCAAACCAGAGCCCCACCACCCTGCCCCGGCTTCCGGTGGGTCGGCTCGTGGCTGCGAAATTCGCGCAGAAGCGGTCGCCTTAATACAGAGGTCTGCAGAGCAAAGAATTCAATCACGAATCACCGTCCTCGTCATCGTTACCTTCAATATTAGTATTGGGTTTAGAGTTTCGGATTTCGGGTTTGGGGTTGTGGGTTTCCTGTTTCGGATTTTGGGTTCCAGTATGCCCCAGCAGTCCCCATGATAATTATGGCAGAAAGGTGCCTGAAAGCCCCATTCTAATTCTAATTATCATGGCCCGTGTGCTAGAAGGGGTGTAGGGTTCCACCGTTTGGGCGGTTGCAGTTGCTGAGGGTTCTTTGTAGGCATGCTCTTAGGGGGTTCGCACTAGGCTTAATGTAGTTCAGCACATAAGGGTTCTATCAGATGGTTAGGATCTGTTGTCTTAAAAACTAGGTACCCTAAAATCGTAAGAAATGGAGTAGGGTATGAGCCTCTAGGTAGGAGCAGGGTTTCCGAATAGGTTCCCGCGTTACCTCAGAAGGGCAGACCACAGCCTTCGAGTTTATCGCTACTTGAAGGTTGTATGGCTAATACAAGGGCCTAGATAATTACCAATACTATTCTTGGGGGTTCCTTAATATAATTATAGTATAATGGGCATCCAAAACTCCATTCAAATTAGTAAGCCCCTATGTTATGGGTAGTTTCTCACCGGAAAACCGCCCCAAGTCAGGTTGCAACCAGCATAGTCCATAAGCGCGACTTCGAAGTTACATTGCAGCGGCCATCAACCTTCAAGTAGAGCTCGCATGAAGCGCACCAATGCAGAGCCCAGGGCTCTTTTCTGGGGGATGCGGGGTGAAGAAAAAAACATGAGTAGCTTGCAGTAGCACTATTCCTTCAGGCTCCCTATAACGATAATTTTTTGTTGCTCCACTAGGAAATACAGGAAAACGTGTTGAACATGGGAAGGGCCCTATATCGGGACATGCTGACGACTCCCTCATGCTCCCAAGCTAAGCGGCTTCCTGACACAGGCCCCTCTTGGGGTTTAGGGTATAGGGAGCTATACCCAAGGCATCCAAAAGCCAGTAATTAGACAAACCCGCCC
Source organism: Symbiodinium sp. CCMP2592 (assembly GCA_905221615.1). Taxonomy (NCBI): domain Eukaryota; class Dinophyceae; order Suessiales; family Symbiodiniaceae; genus Symbiodinium; species Symbiodinium sp. CCMP2592. Next base: position 48,835 of record CAJNDT010000311.1, read on the forward strand.
CCTGGGAATCTGTAGAGCAATCCGACCTCCAGTGCGAATGGGCACCGGAGAGGGAGTTTCTCTGACTTGCCCAACGGTGTGGAGTTTTAGGTTGCCCGAGCCACCCTACATCCCAAATGCCAAACCCCAAACCCTCAACCCTACATCAGGGATTAAAGGGCTCGGGTTGCACGGCCTGCCTGGTGCATCCTAGTACACAAGGGATTGTCGGAATTTGTTGTTGTTTGATCTTTTCGGCGCACCTTTACATAAGGGTATCTTAATTTATACAATCACCATAATCGTAATGTAAACATCATAGGTGTTGCTCTAAGAGCTGCTGTCAGGGATGCAAAAAAAGATCTTAGAGCCGTTTAAAGGGCCGTGCTGGCATTGGAATACAGCCTAGTTCTCCGTTCGGGCCTGTGAATTATACCCGCATCAACGGAACAACTTCCCCAAAGTGGCCCAGGTACTGTTGCGGGGCATACTTCCCCAAATCATAATCGTAATTCCGAATATAGAAACCCCTACGTTCTACTATATAGGTGGTTGTCAAAATTAGGGTCCCTTTCTGGGTCCCTGTTACAATACGGCACCTATTATTTAGGGTACCTAAAATGGGACCATAATTTTGATAACTACCCATATAAGTACTTGGGATCCCTTGGGCTCTGAATTTACTTAGAGGCCTAAATAATTACCAACGCTATTCTGGGGTTCCTTACTACAATTATCGTATGATGTAGCCCAAACCCTATTCTGATTATTAAGGCTCCTATATTAAAGAACCCTACTATAGATCCCGTTAAAGGAACCCTTTAAGGATCCCTTTAAAAGGAACCCTATTCTAATTATTAAGGCCCCAGGTGACTTAACTCTCTCAGGGCGGCCTTGCTCTGCTCTGAACCTGCAAGCTCAGCAGCCAGGCTCCACAGCAACGACGAGAGGCTTGAGAAACCCCTAAGCACCCTAAAGAGACACCGTAAAACCCTATTACTAAACCCTAAACCTTAAACCCTAAAACCTAAAATCCCAAACCCTGAACCCTAAACCTTAAACCCTAAACCGCATGAGAAACTCCCGCGTCTCAGACCGGACATGCCTGTCATAGCGAGACTTGCCGGCGTAGGCTGTGTGGAGGCGACCTTCTTGGAAGTTGTGGGGGCTTGTCATCTGTGTTTGAGATGCTGGAATCATTGCCAATACTGTGCCTTATAAGGGCTGCGCACTGCAATATTATAATGCAAGATGAGAGCAGGGTGTGTCTACGTTTTTAGGAACCCTACTTGTAGATCCCTTTATTCAAAGGAACCCTTAAAGGAACCCCTATTCTAATTCTTAAGGCCCCTATATTACTTTGCTACTTTCACAGCTCGCCGGCGAAGTCCCGATCGACTCCCAGCAGAAAATCGGATCTTCTTCGGCCCTTGGCTAAGCTAGAAGGAGTCGGTAGTTTAGGGGGGGTTTAAAGAGTTTAGGGTTTAGGGTTTTTAACAACCCTCTTCTGTTAAGCTCTGGTAGACGGGGTCAGTAGTCTTGGGGGGGGGGGGGGCGGAAGGAGTCAGCAGTTGTTGGGGGCACTTACTGTTTGAGGGGTGCAGAGTTTAGGATGTGGACTTGGTTTAAAAGTTTGAATTAGAGGCTTGAGGGGACGGGGCTTAGGGTGTATGTGGAGTTGTCGATTTTGGAGGCCGCGGATCCAAATCACTGATCGTACACGACGACGAAGCTTGTCTCCCATGTCCATCGCTCGAACGCATCGCAGCTGTCAGACTTATTCGTGATGAGGTCCAGCCCCAGATCCTGCAGGAAAAGTCGGTCATGATCCCTGCAGGAAGTACCCCTAGATACCGGCGTAGCGACTCTTCATCTCCAGCTTGACATAAAAAGTGAATGCTAGTGTAAATGCATTGTGTTCTCGATTGCGGAAACGAACGACTAAAGCGCTTGTAACTTTGCCTGCAAGAACATTCCAGCCAACGCTCTAGGAGTGGAGGTTTTGGGGTTCAGGGTTTCCGGCGACTGAACATCTTTTTTCCTTTGAAGCGCACGTGTCGACCCCTTAATCCCCATCCCCGAAACCTTATCCTTGAGGCCCCAAGGCCGTAAGCCTTACACCCTTGAGACTTAAAGCCATAATAAGCAATCCCCAAAATAGTAGTATGGTAATATTCTAGTAACCCTTATAGATCCCTTCTGGTAGCCCTTATAGACCCCATACAAAGGAACCCTAGGAACCCCCCTTGAAGCCTTCAAGCCTAAGCCGTTTCCATCGGCTGCACCTTTGCCGATGCTTTGTCCTTGCTCCGGCGATGTGGCAAGATGCCTCGCAGCCGAAGCGGCAGCGAGGAACCCCACGGTTTCTGTGTGGTTTAAGGGCTTGGCATTTTGGGGCTTTACCTAGACCCCCCAACTACCCTTTAATATACCCCAAATATCCACTATTAAGGACCACATTGGCTCCATTAAAAAGGCCCTTAGGGGGTCCTGGTAGGCCTCTTGGGCTGAGGCTTGGAGGGTTGAGGGGGGGGAGGGTATAGGCAGTGATCCGGGCGGGTGTGTCGCAGTGTTTTTGGGGCGGGCTGGTTCAGCTCGAGGCTTAAAAATTAAAGATTTAGTTTAAGATACCATAATAGGGATCTAGAGTAACGAAAATAGTGTCAGTATCATGCTAACTTAAGATATACTCCTTAACGAGAGCCCAGCTGCATGATACCCTGAAGCACCCAGACCTTCCAAAATCCCTTAATTAAGGAATATACCTTAAATTATATTAGGGATCCTATTATGAATTAAGGCATATTCCTTAATTAAGGGACTTTGGAAGGTCTAAACCCTAAACCCTATAGATCCCTTAAGGGAGCCCTTATAGTACCCTTTAAAGGAACCCCAGGCACCCTAGGAAGGGGATGTTTGAGCCACGAGGCCCACGGAAATCGTGCCGCAAAGCATGCGGCAGATTGTCATCAAGACCTGCTTTGCGTCGATTTTCCCAAAAAAGACGCTGCTACCCCATAGACAGCCAGAAAAACACTAAACCCTAAGCCCTGAAACCCTAAACTCTAAACCCTAAACTCTAAACCCTAAACCCCTAAACCCTAAAGCCCTAAAACCTTGCAGCCAAAGCCCGAAAGCCAGAACCCTACCAGGACCCCCCCAAGTACCCTTCAAAGGCCTCCGATATCTCTCATTAAGAGGTAGTTAGGGCTACAATAAAGGGTAGTTGGGGGGTCCAGGCAAACCCCAAACCCGTTTCTTTCTAGCCTAAACCCTAAACCCCTAAACCCTTAAACCCTAAACTAACCCCAAACCCTTCCCGGGGGGGCAGGAGAGCGCCCGCGGAGTGCACCGACTCCCGAGCTCTTGGTGCTGGCCGGGTTTGCTGAGAGGGCGGAAGATTTCAGGGTTGTAGGGTTTTGGGTTTGGGAACTTAGGGTTTAGGAGTTTAGGGGTCTGGGGTTTAGGGGTGTAGGGGTTAGGAGTTTAGGGTTTATGAGTTTAGGGTTCTGGGTTCCTAGGGTTGCTGTAGGGTTCCTTTACATGGGGTCTAGAAGGCTTACTATAAGGGATCTATAAGGGTTCAGGGTGAGGGATTTTCAGAGCATATGGGCTTTGGGGTTAAGGGTCTCGTCTCCTCGCAGGCATGTGTTATTCCCTTCATGAGATCCTTCGTGTATACTGACACCACTGTGTTATAAGTCAGGAGTCTGATCACGGTGACCTCGCAAGTCTTGAGCCCTACCTAGAGCTGTACCTTTCTTCGAAAGTATATGACCCTAAACGTGGGATGCCGGGCTTTTCTCCCACAAGTGGTCTTTTCCCTGCATCTGAAGCATAGACTTAGATTGGACGTAGAACTACTATTTTGCCCAATCATTGGGCCAAGGAGGGCAAGAGCCTTGTGGGAAGCTTGAAGCACGGTGTCAGGATCATAGAGAAGGCTGGAGCAGTCCCGGAGTTTTTCCTGGGCGAGTCGAGTCTATGTTTTTCACGCACGTTGGACGCAGCCAGGGGCGCAGTGCAAGCGACAAAGATGATTGGAATTCAGGCCGCGGTGGGGGTCATCCAAGCCGAGCATGAGGCAGGGCGCATACAGATCGCTCGGGTGAAGGAGCGCTTCACGTGCCCGAGCGAGGGCTGGTGCGATGTCCTGGTTAACTATGTGTTTACTTGTGGCCCTGCCGCTTGGCACCCTTGCGAGGTTCAGCTTGTGCATGAGCGGATGTACGCTGTGCGCTCCAACCTGGGCGCGCACGGAGCGTTCGGCACATTCCGCACTGTGCTCGAGCTGGACGATCTTGGTGCTCAGCTGACCCTAAACGTTGTCCAAAAAATGACCTGCAAGCTCTTGCACGTTGCACTCATGTTCCCCTTGCCAGCCGTCGCTTGCAACGAAGAACTCAGACTCTCACTTCTGTAAACTTCCATGCGTCCGGAAACATGCATGCTGCCGAGGCTGCGACAGCGACGGTGAGAGGAAGCTGTGCCCTCAATGCAGTTCTGCAGTAGTTTGTTCATGTTCCTCCTCTGTGTGAAACCTGTTCTGATCTCTGCGGCTCAACCTGATGTGGCACTCGGCTGAGGCTTTGACATGAAGAATTTCAGAGGGACGATGAAAGCCCTCTGTGCCCAAGGGCGAAGATGAGCCGCGGACCAACAGAGAGAGTGCAAGAGAGAGACCAAGAGATGAGAAAGGGACAGAGACTTGTCGTCTGTTGCAGTCGTCTGCGCCTCACGGCGCACGGGTCGTCTCTGCTGCGGTCGTCTGCGCCATCACGGCGCACACGTCGTCTCGTCTGTCTTCGTCGTCTGCGCCATCACGGCACAATCTTTGTCTGCGCCGTCACGGCACATCTTTCGGGTAATAACACGCGATGCTCTTACTCAAACTTCTCCGCAACTGTTTGACCTGCGCCATCACGGCGCATTCACCACAGCTTGCGCCATCACGGCACAAACTTCTGCCCTTCGCAGGCATTCACCTCTTTCGGGTCCTAGCACGCCTGCTCTTACTCAAACTTCTCCCAGTTGTTTGACCTGCGCCATCACGGCACATCAACTCGCTCTGCGCCATCACGGCGCACTGATGTTTGCCCTTCGCAGGCATAGTTCACCTCTTTCCGGTCCTAACACGATGCTCTTACTCAAACTTCTCCCGATGACTCCTTCTGCGCCATCACGGCACACGTCTTCGTCGTCTGCGCCATCACGGCACACTCGTCGTCGTCTGCGCCGTCACGGCACAACTTAGCTCCTTGAGCTTCTCCCCGAGCTTGCCTGCAGGACCCTGAAAAGAACGCGGGGTTCGGGAACTAGGGCTAGAAGATCATACATGCACTTTACAGGTGTTTAGAGTCTAGGACTATAGGATGCTCGGGCTAATAAGGGCTTTCTAGCTGCGAAGTATGTGTTGTGATATGCTTTTAATGCATGATAGGGACCTATACGGTGCAAAAGTCTGTCACTGTAGGATGCTGAGATTATTTTTGTCGGTTTTCGGCTGCTAAAGTCTAAAGGGCATGCTTGTGCATGTTGGAGCTGCAGAAACGCATACACACACAACAACAACAAGAAACAAGTGGCAACTGATTTGATTTGTGTGCAAGATTTGATTTTGCCAAGCATGAGCTTTTTGATGTCCTGGATTTGCTACACAGCATCGACAAACATGTCTGTTCCAAATGCTGTTGCCGCATGGTAATTCAAGTTTTGGTCTATGATGAAACAATAGAAGTCTAATAATCGATTTGAAAACAAAAGTTTCAAGGAGGTCAAAGTTCCATGTCATGACTGTGTATCACGTCCTGTTTTGTGCCACATGATAATTCAAGTATTGGTTAAACACACAATACGAAACAAATGTCGCTCCGGATCTGTCTACCACACTACAAGCACGGACTGGGACTATCCTTCTCTCTATCGCTCTCTCTCTCTCTCTCTCTCTTTGGTTCTCGCTCTCTTTCTGCTTTTCTGTTTTTGCTCCCTGTGCGTCGAGCCGAAGGGCCAATTCAGCAGCAATTTTATTGTTTTGGTGTGATCCGGTCTCCGGCATCAGCGGCAGCAGATGACTCATTCCCTCATTCCCTACTGACGACCAGCAAGCTTGGCCATTCCCTAAACCCTAAACCTCTAAACCCTAAACCCCTAACCCCAAACCCTAACACCGTGGCGGGTTGGTTCCATGTGTAACGTCTAGGTAGTCCTAGGTTCCTTAAAAATTACTCAATACCAAAATGGGAGCCCTTTTTATTCCCAGGTTACTGGGTATCCTAGATGTTGAATTCGGAATAGCCGTGAAGCCTAAGCTCCAAGCCCTGAGTCGAAGATTCGGAGCCCTACAGTAGCGCTTCAACCGAGGGTTTAGGGTCTAGGGTCTAGGGGTCTGGGGTTTAGGGTTTATGGTGTAGGGTTTAGGGCGCGACAGAAGTGAAAAGCGGTGTCTCTATCAAAAGCCTTTGGGGCGCAGGCACACAAGGCCAACTTGCGATGTGGGTTCTCCAAATGAGGGTCCCTTTTCAGGTCCCCCCAAAATAGTACGGCAGCCAAACGAAGAAGACCCTGAACACAAAAACATAAAACCACGAACCCTACAGAAAGCTCACACTTGCGATGTTGGGCCGCAGGTGGTGGACCCGCGGCTTCTTGACCTTTCCGAGGCGCGGTAGTACAGGGTTTCGTTTAAGGGTAACTGTCTAGGGTTCTAAAAGAGTTCATGTGTCGGTCACTTTATTTCCATTCCCTTCGCATCGAGAATTCCTGATGATGAGCAATTACGTTCTGCCTGGAACCCTACATTTACATCCCAAGGCCCAAGGCCTAAACTGATAGCGCCTGTAGCCCCAGACTGCAAAGCTTATACCGCTAATTAAGCCCTAAACTATAAAGTGATACTCTTAACCCTGGCTTGGACCCTAAACCCCAGCCCATGCCTCAAGGATGCCTGCCCATAATACGTATATATTTTTAATATATGTGACCCATTCCAGATCGCTCCGCGGTGCCGCGGATCACATGGAGCAAGACTTGTTGCCTTGAATCATTGACGCTGTCGTTGGCAGATTCTTGAAGTACTATAGAATCCTCAAGAGTTCGCAGTATTATTGCTTGGGCTTGGGGCTTCCTTACCATCATAAGTATAGTATTCCGGGCCCAAAACCCTATCCTAATAATTAAAGCCCCTACAGTACGGTCGGCACGACGACACCTTGAGAAAGTTGCACCGAGCAAATGACGGCGTCAGCTGCGACGAAACCAGGAACTTTTTGGTTGAATATCTCCACGACAATCATACGTTTCCGATGACTATTATGCATTTGCCCTCGGATGAGAATTATACGAGTCCTGTTCTATGATTATGACTACTGTAGTTGTTAATTAATTGTTACTGGCATCATACAACTGAGGGTTTTCTTGGTATCATACAAGTCCTCGATCAGGAAGCCTTCTTGAGGTTTCGATATTCTGGGAAATTCCTGTGCTCATCCATTCTTGACAAGTTGTGTTTCGCTCTTCCCGCAATTCAGATGTGATGTTGGGCGTAAACCACCCAAATGGATTCTCAATTCTACCTTAGTCCTCACTTCAGTTCTTTTTTCTGGCTTAACAAAATTTTGTATAATAAGATCCTAATGAAATTGGTTTGCCAAGAACAGAACTACAATGCAGGCTATAGGTAAGCCCCACACCCTACAGCCGCAAAGAGTGCCTAAACCTTGAAACTCCAAGCCCCGAACCCTAAAGCTCAAAATATGCACACAAACCCTGAGTCCCCAAGCTCTAAAGAACCCTTGGCTAAAAACCCTCAATCCGAACACCCTATACGGTACTTGGAGGGTCGGGGGACTTAGTAAGTAGGTAGTAAGTAGACTTATAAGTAGCCTAAAAGGGACCCTAATTGGGGCTATGGTACTTATAAGTCCCTAAAATAACCAGTTACTAAGTCCCCCGACCCTCCAAGTGGGGCATATAGAGCCCTTCTGCAACCCTACATCCCGTGAAGACTTGAAAGTCGGAGATCGTGTCCACCTGCCGTGTCTCGTCGCTGATGTTTTCGTTTGGATCACATAGCGGGTTTAGGGTTTTAGGGTTCAGGGTTTAGGGCTTAGGATTTCTTGCATCCCAAGAGGCAGCTCCTGTAATAAAACGAGCAGTGGATCTTATCCATCACTTTACACGTACCATAGGGTCCTAAATCACCACTACCATTATTCCTTTGGGTTCCTTATCATGTTTGAACTATACTGTACCATACTCTAATTATAGAGGCCCCCACATGTCCTTCCAGGGGGTCCTTCGTCTTACTGCTTTCGCTGCTAGATCCCATACGAGGGCAACCTCAAGCCCTAAAGCCCCAAACCCTGTACCCATTACTGCTACAGCAGATTAGAGGATGTAAGAGAGCTGAAGCTAGCATTTATACGCCTTGATAGCCTTATAGTTCCTAACGACCGCTATGCATGGCCGGGCCTAGCATACCCATATATACCCAACACCCTAGTCCAATCAATAGGGCTTCTCCAAAGCTCTCTAAAGCACCTAAAACCCCAGTTCTAGAGCCTTTCAAGATCCCTTAACCGAGCTTTTCAGGAACCATATTATCTATCCGTAACTACTAGAGGAGCAATCAGTGATAGGTCACCTCGAATTCGCCGCTCTTTCCGGAGCTTTGGGGAAGCTTGCAGCCTCTTGTCCTGACTGTGGTAACAGGTGGTTTCAAGGACCCATTTCAACGGCTCCCTCAAAGGGTTGCGCAAGGGTTTAGAGGGTTTAGGGTTTAGGGGTTTAGGTCTTAGTCAGTGATCAGGTTAGATATTTATGCTTAGTTTGTTTTGGATATCTGACTGCGGTTGTAGGCGGTTTGAAGAGTTGCCAGGAGGGTTCTAGAAGCGTTTAGGATCTCGGGTTTGGGGTTCACAGTGTAAGCACAGGGCAGCAAGGGTCTAGGGTGAAGAGCTCAGAGCTTTTATTAAGAGTTTTGGTTTGTCAGGTTTTGGGCTTACGCTGTTCGGACTCAGACGCACAGATTTTGTGAGGCCTTGAAAGTGTTATTTGGGCTGGTCGTGAAACTCGAAAGATAGATACTCGGGCTCAGCGTAATAATACCCCAGGCGACGACTTGCGGGAGAGTGTTTGTGCTTCGTGTTGTAACCGTTGTGGTAGGTTGCACAGGCTGTCAGGGTGACGAACTGGGACACCTGCGACAACAAGCATCCGACCGTTTTACACGTATGAAAATCATACGGGTCAAGATGATTAGCATGCTTTTGTGATGATTTTACGGTAAAGGGTTTATAAGGATTGAGGTCCTCGCTCCCGCTGTTGAACATCCGAGGCTCTTTCTGCGAGCCTTTGGAGCATTGGCCCTGGATCAAAAGGCGGGATTTGTGGCATACCAAGAGCTTGAGGACAGTTTACTGTATTGCATTATATCATTGCCCATTTGCACCGAACCAGAACCACAAGGTTTGGATCCAAAGGTCTTTTTCGACATAGTTGGCTTTCAAAAACTTTTACAGACCTTCAAAAACTTTAAAAGATTTTTAAAAACTTTAACAAACTTTTAAAAACTTTAAAAGACTTTCAAAAACTTTAAAAGACTTTTGAAAGCTTTAAACAACTTTTAAAAACTTTAAAAGACTTTTAAAAGCTTCAAAAGACTTTTAAAGACTTTAAAAGATTTTGAAAAACTTTAACAAACTTTTAAAAACTTTAAAAGATTTTTAAAAACTCTAAAAGACTTTTAAAACCTTTAAAAACGTTAAAAAACTTTAAAAAGACGTTTGACAACTTTAAAAAACTTTTAAAAGCTTCACAAGACTTTTTAAAACTTTAAAAGACAAAAAAACATTTTTTACATTTTTAAATATTTTCCAAGAAGACGAAGATGAAGAAGACCTGGCACAGGGTTTAAAGTTTCAGGGTCTTTAGGGTTTGGGGTTACAAGGCAGAGTGCCATAGTAGTAGGGTTTGAGGGTAATGAGAGGGTTAGGGTTAGAGCCTTCAGGGTTTTAGGGTTTAGGGTTAGAAGGCAGAGTGCCATGGTATAGGGCTTAAGGGTAACGGATGAAAGGCAAAGTGCCAAAGTCTTCAAAATGAACGGGCCTCAGTTTTGGTAGTTATCTTGGAATGATCGTGGCTTGGCTTCGGGTTTTTGGTCGTGCCCAAACCCCGCTAAACAGCTCCAGGTACTCCCACACCCTCGCACTGTACCATTACTGTACTACTACTGTACAGCTACCTTAATACTACTGTACAACCACTTTACTACTACCCTCTTGCAAGTATACTTCTGTACTACTATTGCACCGCTATTGTACTACGACGGTACTACTATTGTACTACTGTACTACTACTGCATTGCTACCGTGCTAGTGCTTGTACTACTACTGCACGACACACCACTGCACCGCACCAAGCCTCAGACGTGGTCGATTGTGGAGGGGAGTGTAGGTTGGAGGCAAAAGTCTTCAGAGTGAAAGTTTTGCAGTTTTGGTAGTTCTCGTGGAGTGACCGTGGCTTGGCTTCGACTTTTGGTCGTCCCCAAACCTCGCTAGACAGCTCCAAGTACCCCTAAACCCTCGTACTGCATTGTAACTACTACTGTACGACTGTCGTACTACTGTACTACTATTGTACTATTCTACCCTGTTGTACTACTACTGTACTACTACTGTACCTTACCAGGCCTCAGACGTGGTCGATTGTGGAGGGGAGTGTAGGTTGGAGGCAAAAGTCTTAAACATGAAAGGTTTGTAGTGTTGGCAGTATCTTGGAGTGATCGGGGCTTTTGGTTTCCAGCCTTTGGTGATCCCCCAAAACCGTTAAACAGCTCCAAGTACACTCAAAACCGTCGTACCGTACTACTACTGTACTACTACTGCATTGCTACTGTACTATTACATGCATTACTACTGGACTATTGCATGTACTCACCTGTGCATCATCGAGCTTCTTCTTGTATCTCTGCTACCTGTAATGTGGCGGCCGTTTGATAGCCACCCCCCCTCGACCAAAGGTTTTTGGCTGGAATAGTCTGGTGTCCGTGACCCCCTGGAACGGGGTTCGGCTGGCTGAGGGTCTGAATGGCTTTGGTTAACTTAGAAGGGAAATGGGGGGTCGCAGGGTCGGTTTGAGACCTGCGCGAACGCCGCGGTCGGGGGGTTTGGGGATCACCACAAACTTGAAACCAAGCCCCGATCACTCCAAGATAGCTACCAAAACTAAAAACCTTTCATGTTGAAGATTTTTGCCTCCAACTTAAACAACCCCACGATCGACCAAGTTTGAGGCCTGGTACGGTACAGTGGCGTGTAGTACAGAGTACAGTAGCACAGTAGTACATTGGTGCAATAGTAGTACAGTAGACTCAAGCAGGGAGCGCCCCTGTAAACTTTGCTTTGTGTGGGTGCTTTGTCTTTGCTCTTTATATGTTTTGCTGTTTGCTGTCGTATCTGGTATCTATATGTGCTTTTATAGGGTCATGGCTTTGAGTTTGGAGCGGGGGCGAGGCTGCCTTGGGAGGAGGGCTGATAAGGCGCAAGGGCAAGGGCTGGGAACCGGGCTCGGGACTCGGGACTTCATAACTTTTTAAGACTAATTAAGATTTAATGAGATTTAGGTAGATGTAGTAAGATTTTATTTGTGTGGTTTTCCTTCACAACAGTGATAAGATTTAATATAATCTCCCTACAAAGAGACTATCTATCTATCCAAGAAAAGACGCTTCCACGGGGGGGGGGGGGGTCACTCGGGGAGTCTCCCCCCCGTCGCCCCCTGAGGGCCAAAACCACAAAGTTTGGATCAACAGGCCTTAGCAATAAGACTCAACATGATTTTCCGGGGCGTGCCACAATTGTACAAATGTCTTCTAAGATTCAATAGGATTCAATAAGATTTTTTTGGGGCGGTCTGGAGTCGGTGTCCCTTTTAAACATGATGGACCAATAAGATTCAATAAGATTCAATAAGAGTTAATAAAGTTTTTCCGGGGCGTACCACAATTGTACAAATGTCTTCTAAGATTCAATAGGATTTTCTGGGGCGGTCTGGAGTCGGTGTCCCTTTTAAAAATGATGGACCAATAAGATTCAATAAGATTTAATAAGATTCAATAAGATTCAATAAGATTCAATAAGATTTAATAAGGTTTTTCCGGGGCGTGCCACAATTGTACAAATGTCGTATAAGATTCAATAGGATTTTGGGGGGCGGTCTGGAGTCGGTGTCCCTTTTAAAAATGATGGACCAATAAGATTCAATAAGATTCAATAAGATTTAATAAGATTTAATAAGGTTTTTCCGGGGCGTGCCACAAGTGCCACAAATGTCTTCTAAGATTTTGCCGGGCCGATCTTCCAGAAAAGGCTTCATGATAAAATGCTGCTGGGGCTGCTGCGGCCTGCTGGGGCTGCTGGGGCTGCTGGGGCTGCTGTCTGCTGCTGTCTGCTGGGCTGGGCCTGCTGGGGCTGGGGCTGCTGGGCTGGGGCTGCTGGGGCGGTTGGGGCTGGGTGAAGGTTTTTCCGGGGCGTGCCACAAGTGCCACAAATGTCTTCTAAGATTTTGCCGGGCCGATCTTCCAGAAAAGGCTTCATGATAAAATGCTGCTGGGGCTGCTGCGGCCTGCTGGGGCTGCTGGGGCTGCTGGGGCTGCTGGGGCTGCTGGGGCTGCTGGGGCTGCTGTCTGCTGCTGTCTGCTGGGCTGGGGCTGCTGGGGCTGGGGCTGCTGGGCTGGGGCTGCTGGGGCGGTTGGGGCTGGGTGAAGGAAGGGAGAAGAGGGGTTGGGGAGGGTGCAGTCAAGGAGAGGAGGGCCCGCCCCACCCGCACGCTTGCCTGCTTCCGCACGCCCAGCCTTCCCTGCGAGCCGCGACCGAGCAGAGAGCCTGTAAATACCGCGTTAAAACAAGGGCTAGGGATCCCACACATCTGCGGGCAAAATCTGGCGGAAGTGATCCGCCACCGAGCAAAAAGCCTGTAAATACCCCTTTGTTTAATGCGGTATTTACAGGCTTTTTGCTCGGTGGCGGATCACTTCCGCCAGATTTTGCCCGCAGACTTGTTTTAACGCGGTATTTACAGGCTCTCTGCTCGGTGGCGGCCTCACTTCCGCCAGATTTTGCCAACAGATGCGGTGGTGGGCTGGGGCCGGCAAGGGGTGTCCCATTAGGTTTTACAGTAGCAGTGCAATAGTAGTACAGAAGCACAGTAGTAAGAGGGTAGTAGTAAAGTGGTGGTACAGTAGGGGTACATTACGAAGGTGTGGGAGTACCTGGAGCTGTTTAGCGGGGTGTGGGCACGACCAAAATCCAAACCACGATCACTCCAAGATACCAACACTAAAAGCCTTCATGTTGAAAACTTTTTTCGTCCGGCTTACACTCCTGTACAGCAGTGCATTAGTATTGTAATAGTACAGTAGTAGGACAGCCGTAGAAGAGAAGTACAAAACATCAGTCGGCCCAACAAAGACCGCACTAATCATTAATTAGGCCACCATTTTTTTGATACAGGCCCGAACAAGCACAGGAAACACGCATCAACTAATCAGAAGGACCCTCACATTAGCCTGTATTAGTGGGGTGATACTATTAGTCAATTTAAGTATTCGCATGCGTTTGGCATGTTGCTACTTGTTTGTGTTTGCTTGGTGACTGTTTTGTGCAAGTCTGTTGTTGTGTGTCTTGGCTCAAACCTTCTTTACCAAAAACGAATCACAACGTCGCCTCCTGCTTGGAAACAAAACAAGATATAGAAAACCTGGCTCAGTCTGGTCAAGTTTGTTTCGGTAATGTTTTTTCAAAAAAGGAGAGCCCGGATTTAGGAAAAACAATCCACACTGGGGTGATTGAGCCGGGGACTGGCCATCCCCCCAGCCCCAACCCCAGCCCAGCCCAATTCCAAGATGCCAAATTATCGTGGCCCCAGCCAGCCCAACCCCCCCTCACCCGACCCACTCCCTACTTTCGGGGGACGCGCCCTGCGATTTGATGATTTTGGTATGGGGACAAGTCACCGGACACCCCTTGCGAGCTGCGAGTTTTTAGACAGCCGTAGGGGGGAGCCCTTGCGGTTCATCATTTGGGAACCCATTTTTAATACAAACCTGCGTGATTTTGGGATCCGCGTTTCTTCACTATACTAATTACGGTACTACTATTGCACTACTGCATTACTACTGTGCTATTACTTGTACTACTACTGTACGACACACCACTGCACCGCTCGAATCCATGTGGGGAAGGCATTTCAAGGAAGCCCTAAGCCCTTAGACTCAATCACAACCCCCAACTTAAATTGATAAACTATTTTAAAAGCAAATAAAAACAAATCTGTAGACGTAGAACAGCAGGAACAGCAGGATGCCTTTTTTCATTTGACTCAACCACAACCAAAAATATTTAAATTGATGAAATATTAACTTCAAAAACAAATAAACAACAAATTTGTAGACGTACAACAGCAGGAACCAGGTAGAACAACAGGAAGCCATTTGATTCAATCACAACCAAAAACTTATAATTCACAAAAATATGAATTTTAAAACAAAATAAAACAACTTTAAAAGACAAATACAAACTTTAAAAGACTTTGAAAAGCTTTTAAAAACAAATAGAAACTTTCGAATACAAATAAAAATTTTAAACGACTTTTAAAAAGATTTAAGGACAAATAAAGCCAAATACTAACAAAAATAAGGTTTCGGGGTTCTTTTCATATAAGTCTTGTTGATCTAAACCTTGTGGTTCTGGTTCGGCGCAAAAGGGCAAGGATTATATACTATATATACTATGTTGTGTTAGCAGAAAAAGACATTCTAGTAGGTACTATAGTCTAGTTTAGGGCTTCGGGTTGATCAGATGGTTTGGGATGTTCGAGTTTAATGTGTAGCGTTCTAGACTTCGCAATGTGGCGTACATGTGTACATGTTATATGACATGACTCATCTCGTAGTTTTAATTGGTTGCCATGGAGCTTTGACAATACTTTGTAGGGCTAGCTGGCTGCACCGCCTTAAGGTTTTGTTAGGGCCGTGAATAGGCATCGTGTCCAGGGGCTTAGGTTTGGGAGAGCCATCCACTCAGACATGAAAGCTCAAAGACTACACGAACGGCAGAAGAGCTGATGGTGCAATTCCCATTTTGTGCATTGTAGGTGTAGTGAACCTTAAATCCAAACCCGTAGAATTAGGGTGCCGATGGTCCAGTGGTGATGATGGCTGGCGGTTTCGAGTGTTGCAGGCAAGGTTTTGTTCGTTCCAAAATGCGAAGGTCCTATGAAGCTATGCTTTGAAGAAGAAGATAAGGAGCCCTGGGAAGGGAACAGCTCCAAACAGCGGCCCTTCATTAAGCAAACTGGGCCCTTCAAGAGAACTAATAGAGTCCTGCAGCCTTAAACCTTAGTCACTTCAAAAGTCTTAAAGATAGAGAAGCTTTCCGGAAATACAAGCCGTAGAACCAACAATCAAGCAAGCAAACACACACCAAGGCGCCAACAAAAACGCACAATCAATCAATCGTACAATCGTGAATGGTCAGTCAGTCAATTAATCAACCAATCAATCAAACAACTAACCAATCAACCAATTAATCAGTCCACCAGTGAGTCAGTCAATCAATCAATCGCTCAATCAATCAATGAATCAATGAATCAATCAATCAATCAATCAACCAATCAACCAAGCATACAAACAAACGCACAAACCTACATAAAGACAGACAGACAAACCCGCAAGCAATCTCACAGACACACAAAGCACGCACACACACACAAACACACAAACACACAAAGTCAAACACCCACCCACGCACAAAAGATAAACGGACAGAGTATGACAGACAGACAACCAAGCAACAAGCAAGCAAGCAAACAAACAGAGAGAGAGAGAGAGACAGAAAGACAGACAGACAGTCAGTCAGGCAGACAGATAGATAGACAGACAGAGACAGACAAACAAACGAACGAACAATTACACACACACACACACAAAATACAAACACACGCGCTCAAGCACGCACACGCTCACAAAAAACACACAATCTACACAGGTAGCCACGCAACAAAACCACGTAAACCGAACAAAGCATACACAAACAATCGAAGCCGACCAGCCAGCCAGCCAACCAGCCACGCAGCCAGCCGCTAGCCACCCAGCCAGCCTGCCGACAGACCAAACGACCCACCGAACAGCAAACGCTCTACTGGGAGGCCCTTTTGACTTAGTAACTAGGGTTAGTAAGCTGGGTTATGGGGATTATAATGGGGTTTCTAGGGGGTACTAAGTAGACTTACTAAGTCAACAGGGCCTCCAAGTAGGGCGCCAAGACCTGCACCGTAAGCCTTAAACTAGGAAAGCAATCTGGTAACAGCAGACCTGCACCCTAAGACCAAGCAAGCCCAACACGTGAAAGCTGTGTAAAACAAGGGCCTGAATGATTACCTGTACTATTCTGGGGGGGTTGCTTATAATTATGTAGTATACGATGCGCCAGAAACCTATTCTGATTATTAGGGCCCCTATATTAAGACCCTGGACAGGCTGTGCTTCTCGCAGCCTCGTCAGCAGGTCCTGTGCGACTTTCCGAGGCACCCGGGCTTTGGTAGCCCTGGGGATTAGTATGGGAGTTTCCGAAAATAGGGGACCCTAATATAGTACCCTAAATAGTAGGATCCTTATTATAAGGGCCCCAAAATAGGGTACCACTAGTTTTCGGAAACTCCCATATTAGTAGTAGGATTATTGCCTATAGTCTCCAATGTAGTTGCTTTTTCGGATAACAAATTTAGGGCGAGCATCCTTGAATATAAACACTTCAATGGGGACTATATTTATGTAGACTATACGGCCTTAGTATTCGTAGCATGATTATTCTCGTTATTGTTATCATTGTTTGTACCCCCTACTTCTATTAATGCTGCCAGTACGGATGCTAGGTGGTAAGCCGGCAAACCCAAGAGAACAAGTTTAGGGCTTAGGCCTCTGGGACTTTGGTTTAAGGTGGTTTATGACCTGGAGGGTGTTTCCGGCGGGGCACATACGGATTCAGCGCTGAATCGGAGCCTTTCCGATTTTAGGGTGTAGGTCCGGGCGTTTTCGGTTGCACGCGAAGGGATTGATTCAACTTGAACAGCATCTAGTAGTAGAGTAGGCAACCTTCAACCTCTTTTGGGTAGTATAGTCCCGATAGAATCCCGATATAACCAAAACGGTTAACCTTTAGTTTACCATGATACCCGACAAGTAGGAACAGGAATCAAGAGGCGTCCTGCATATCTATTTGCTACAGTCTGGATCCCAGAAAGTTGGAACATTGATTTAGGGTGATTTGTGCTGGATGTCCTTTTACTTTAGTCTAGGGGTAGTAGGATACTGATGGTCCAACTTTTCTGTACCCAGACCTTCCAAAATCCTTTAATTAAGGAATCTACCTTAAATCATAATAGGATCCCTCTTTTGAATTAAGGTATATTCCTCAATTAAGGGATTTTGGAAGGTCTGGGTAGTTTACTGTAGTCTGGGGGCACAGGAGTCTGAAGCCCGACCCGTCCCGTCCCTGGTCGGGCTTTGTTTTGTGACTTCTTGTTTGGGGGCCTTAGATTTAGGGCACAGCTTACGAGAGTTTGAGTTTGAGCATTGAAGGGTTTGGGGTCCGGTCGGCTGGGTGGCTGGCTGGGTGTCGTTTTTTGGTCGGTGTGTGTGTGTGTGTGTGTGTGTGTGTGTGTGTGTGTCTGTGTGTCTGTGTGTCTGTGTGTGCGTGTGTGTGTGGTTGTGTGTGTGTGTGCTTTGTTGTTTGCTAGTTTGTCCTAGTCCCTGAACCTGTAAACCCAGCAACATCCAGCAACGGCCTGGACACCCTCTTACACTGGATGTTACGATGTTCAGAGCGAGCCCCTAAACCCTACACCCTGTTCCCCCACCCCCAGGCCCAGACCACAGATCACATCCTAAACGCGCAACTCAGGATGCAAAGCCCCAAACCTTGAAACATTGTCTTATGTTCAACCCTAAGCCCAAGCCCTCTTTACCGATACGTGTGTAAACCAACAATAAGAGGCATATCTGCATACATTATATGTACACACACACACACACACACACACCCGAAAGTAGCCCGAAAATCCAAGCCCAGCAAGGATACTGTAGGGGCCATAATAATTAGAAATTAGAATAGGGTTTGGGGGCTCCTTATTACATATACTTGTAGTAAAAAATATAACCCCCAAACCCTATTCTAATTAGTAAGGCCTCTACGTTACTGTACCCTCGACTCCTGGACAAGGGACCCCAAAATTCTCCTTGGAAAGGAGCAGTCGGGTGGCTCCAGCTGGGAGGCAGCGCTTCCGTGTCCTTGCATAATATAGGGGCCTCAATAATTACCTATACTATGTTGGGGGGGGTTGTTATTCTTACAAAAGACAAAGGACTCTATAGCAGCCAATGGGGGGACTTGAAACTACTTGGCCTTGTATATGCGGTCCAACTTCAACAGCTTCAAGTTTTTCGAATCTGGCTATTGAAGAAGTTGTTTCAAGGGATTCCAAGCACTTACAGGGTGTCATTTAGGGCACGTGGATAGTCACTAACACCCTTCCTCTGAGTTCCCTGTTCGTCGTGCACCTTTTTCTGTATGTATGTACCTATATATATATATATATATATATATATATATACATATACACACATACACACATACCCTGCAACCCTATTCTAGTCGTTAAGGCCCTACATTATCTGCAGGGTGTAGGGTTTAGGCCTTAGGTTTTGCCTCGTGAAAGACCAGCCCTTACGATGAAGCTGGCGGAAAAGGAATTTTGGATGCTCTGGTGGGGCGTTAGGTTCGTTTTGCCGGCTGCAGCGAGACAAGGAAGCCATTTCTTCCAGTAGCCGCCCAACCCTGTGCCTTAACCCTACCTAGGAGTTCTGCTCTTCTGATCTTTCTGAACCCTGAAGATTTCAATCTAAACCTAAACTCTAAAAGCGTAAACCTTAAACCATGGGCTGTCAGGTTGGACCCGGAGAGTCCCCTAAGCACATGCTATGCGTTCCTCGCGAACCTAGGGCAAATTCCTTGAGTCGGAGGTAGGGGGGGCTCCTTCTTCGGAAATGTCGGACCACCACTTAGTATAGTAGGAGATCCTTAGGAGGGATGGACATCCTGAGCCGAGTCCGCGTCAGAGCGAAGAAGCCTGAGGGCAAAAGCATCAACCCTGGCTTCAATGCGTGCTGGGAAGACACCCGCCCGACCGGCGGCAGGCGATATGCACCACACATTGAGGTGTACCGAACTCGAATTGGATGAGTTCGCTCCGGCTCTCCTTCACGAGGCTGCCAGAGAAGCTGACCAGATTCCCAGAGCACATGTGGCGACCTTTTTTGCAACCACTCAAGGCGAGTGAGGATCATTACCAAAGGTCCTGGCTTCCAGTACGTCGCCTGCAAACGGATACAGGAAGACAGCTGGTCACATCTGTGAGAGATGGAGGCCTTTGTAGTAGAAGCCAGAAAGTTGGAGCATCATTATCCCCATGCCCTTAAAGTAAAGTATAGGGAATCCTAGCACTAGTCATCCTTAATCCATGTTCCAACCTTCTGGGGTTCACTGTAGGTTGATTGGCGAGCCATATACGGGCTCATCACCTTACGTGCTTGTACGATCGAGCGCGCGTGCGCGCGCCTTTGAACACAAGTCCCTGCAAGGTGTTCTCACGCTAACACTGTCGTGCAGTGGTGCCTTCTAAACCCACATCCTGAACTGACCCTAAACCCTGAGCCCTTGAATCCAAAACCCTAAACCGCACAAGCTTTCCGAACCTTTCTCGCACGAGGCCGCCTTCCGCAATGCCATCGCGCTGCCACGCGAAGGTGAGCCTCAGATGGCAGGGGCGCCAAGATCACTTGAAATCACAAGCACCCAACAAGGATTGTACAACGTTTTTGTGCATTTGGATGTTATGCGGGCTTTAGGGTTTGGGCTCACTTAAAGTAAGGAGTACAAGACTTTGCAATGCAAGCGGGGTAGCCTAGTTGTGGTTTGAGTACGTACTGGCTATCCCTGACCTACACGGCAAGTCCCGTGGTCCTTCAAGCACACGTTGATGAAGGAAACACTTAGGGCGAACTTTTGCACCATCAAGTATAGGGTGTAGGACGACTCTCCATTGCGTAGTTTTAGCTGCATTTGATTTAGAGATTTTTCGGCTCGCGTGATTCGAGGTTTAGGACTTGTGAGCAACAAGTGCCTCAGGGTGCAAAGTGCAGCGTCGAAATGTCGGCGTAGCAGGTCAGCAATGGTATCAGGCTAGTATCAGGACTTCAACTTCAGCACGGCTTCTGCATGACAAAATGAGCTATGATTCAAAGAGACTCCAGAGGGGTATGGCAAATGGAGTTTGCTATTGGTAAGGGTTCTTGAGGATACTCGGTTTGGAGCCAACTTTTGAACGCTGTTTGGCCTACCTACATTGCAATGGTCTCACGAGGACTCACAGCCCGCATTAGCGCTCACCAGCGCTCACTATAGTCTCTATACTAGTGCTCACTAGCGCTCAGCAGTACAAACTTTGGATAGCGCTGCTAGCTGTGCTGTCGCTCACGAGCGGTCAAACCAACGTATTGCCTCGGTGTGCCCGGCAATCCTTACCAGGCCTTAGCAGGACTTTGCATTCCTCACGAACAAACCCAACTACAACAGCGTGCTAGGGCTTGCCATCGCTATCCAACCATCAGTTTCTGTTGGCAAGCTCGATTTGCCCGTCCCCCCTGAGGTGGGTCCTTCTAAAGTAGAAGCCAGAAACCCAGACCTTCCAATATCCTTTAATTAAGGAATATACCTTAAATTATAATAGGATCCCTAATATGGATTAAGGTATATTCCTTAATTAAAGGATATTGGAAGGTCTGGGAAGTTGGAACATCATTATCCTCATGCCCTTAGGGCACTGTATAGGAATCCCAACACTAACCCTCCTCAATTCACGTTCCAACTTCCTGGGGTTCCCTGTAAATCATACTGTTGATGATATAAATCCTGCATTACCCATATTAAGGAATATACCATGATTCCCAAGTTTAGGGTCCTTAAGGTAATGCAGGATCTATATCATCAACCGTAGTTCGCCAAATGGGAGTTTCCGAAAACAGGGTACCCTAATACAGTACCCTAAATAGTAGTATCCTTATATATAAGGACCCCTAATTTTCGGAAACTCCCAGATCTTAGTCTGGAATCCTGGTGGCTTTAGGGTTTAGGCCGGGGTCGACACAACTTTTGGCCACTCCGTGGTGCACCCTAGCGAAACATGTGGGTGGTTGTCAAAATGATGGTCCCTTTCTGGGTCCCTATTATAGTACGGCACCTATTATTTAGGGTCCCCAAAAAGGGACCATAATTTTGACAGCCACCCATGTAAGATCGTCAGATCCCGTGCACAAGGCGTGCGCTAGCTTGGCCTCACAAGCCCGCGACGATCAACCCTACACACCCTCGTCTGCAACAAATCGAAATCAACGAACCCTATCGAGAATGTCAGCATTCCTGATTCCAACTGGTCGGGGTGTATTAGCTAATTGCGCCCTGAACCCGGAGCACGAATCCCTAAGGTCTAAAAGCGGTATAACCCGGGAAGAACGATACAAGTCTGCACAATTGGAGCCATGACTCCTCAAGGTTGCTTGCTATGCTAATATTCCATTATTCCATTATGGAATATTAGCATAGCAAGCAACATGGAATATTAGCATAGCAAGCAACCTTGAGGAGTCATGGCTCCAGTTGTGCAGACTTGTATCGTAGCTCTCAGGCATTCGAGGATGGCACTATGATCCACAAGCTCCGGCAGCTGAAAGATATCTACACACACATATATGGGAGTTTCCGAAAATTAGGGGCACCTTATTTGGGGGGTCCTTATATTAAGGATCCTACTATTTAGGGTACTATATTAGGGTCCCCTATTTTCGGAAACTCCCGTATATATATATATATATATATATATATATATGTATATATATATATATATACACACATACATACCTATATGTATACACATACATATGCCCTATATCAACAAACTGAAGGCAGCAGCGATCAGCTCAGCTCTTTGCCTCGCACAGCGGCGGAAGGCCTTCAGCGAGAAATGGTTTGGAGTTTGGGGTTTGTAGGGGGTTTAGGGGTTTACGGTTTTGGGTTTAGGGTTTAGGGTTTAGGGTTCAGGGTTTGTAGGGCTTAGGGATACGACGAGGTTGCTTGCAGGGGGGGGGGCGGGCGAATGTGATCACAGGCTTCAATTGGTTTTAAGAGGGTTGTGCGAGGGTTCTACAAAAGGCCTGGCAGCCCTAAACCCTAAGCCTGCATGGTTCGGTTGTGGCACTAGGCGTCAGCAGCTTTTTGGACAGGGGTTGGGAAGAGGTCTTTGTCGATTGTAGACGTTGTGCTAATGGAATGTTGGGCTTCGGGTGTTCTTGCATAAGGTTCGGGGGGCTTGGGAAGTAGGCTGTGAGTAGTAGGGCCATGCGTTATGCGTGTGGTAAT
This sequence comes from Symbiodinium sp. CCMP2592, assembly GCA_905221615.1. NCBI lineage: Eukaryota > Dinophyceae > Suessiales > Symbiodiniaceae > Symbiodinium > Symbiodinium sp. CCMP2592. The sequence continues at coordinate 71,340 of CAJNDT010000311.1, forward strand.
TTTAATGCTGCAGGGTGGGGAGTGCCTCCGGAACCGCAATTCGCATCCATGTGTAACAGGAAACGGTTTGACATTGACGGCGGATGACAGCATGGGTTGGCATGTGCAATTGCACTCGGCAGATTGAAAACACCCCCCTCAACCCGCATTTCCCTCGAAACTGCAACCAGACAGGAAACTGAAAAATAATCAACCCTACGCCCCCAACCCCTAAACCCCTATATACCCCTGAAGCCCTAGAAACACTTATCCGCTGAACCCCTTTCAGGCCCCTATAAACCCCTAAGCGCCTAAACCCCTTCCAGGCCCTAAGCCCCTAAAACCCAGAACCCCTTAGCCTTTTTAAAGGCCCCTAAATCCTAAACCTTATCCCCCAGTTAAGGCCCCCAAAACCCTAAACCCTATACCCCTAATCTCCTTCTTAGGGCCCCTAAATCCTAAACCCTGAAACCCTCTAAACCCTCCGCTAAGGCCCTTCAATCCTATAAACTCTAAACCCCAAACCCCTAAATCCCCAACCCTCCCCCAAGGGCCCCCCAAATCCCACATCCTACCCCGTAAACCTTAAATCCTAAACTCTAAACCCTAAACCCCAAAACCCCTGAACCCCAAACCCTAATCCCTCCCCCAAGTCCCCTAAGCCCCAATTAAATCCTAAATCCTACCCCCTAAACCCTAAACCCTAAATCCTAAACCCTAAACCTTAATTCCTAAACCCTAACCTCCTCCAAGGCCCCTGAATCCGAAGCGCGAACAACAGAGGCCCCTAACTCCTAGGCCCTAAACCCTTAAACCCCTTATTCTTAAGGCCCTTAAATCCTAAACTCTAAATCCTAAACCCTAAACCCCCAAACCCCTAAACCCCTAAACCCTCCTCCAAGGCCCCTCAATCCTAAACTGAAAAACCCCCAAATCGAGGCCGAGAGCTCGGAGATGAAATTGCAAGCTCGGATTCTCGTCATCGAGGCAGCGGGCAGCGACTCGGACCTTCTTTCGGGGCTTCGGGCCCTTTAGGGTTAAGTTTGGGGCTTACTTGGAGGCCCTTTTGACTTAGTAAGTCTACTTAGTATCCCCTAGATACCCCATTATAATCCCCATAACCCACCTTACTAACCCTACTTACTAAGTCAAAAGGGCCTCCAAGTAGGGGCGTCTAGGGTTCGGTTCAGGGGCTCCGGGCCGTGAAGGCTTAAGTTTAGGGCTTAGGGGTGCCCAGGGTTTGGTTCAGGGGCTTCGGGGCTTCGTCGTTTAGGGTTGAGCTTCGGGGTTTAGGGCTGTTTAGTGTTGAGTTTAGGGGCTTTGGGCAGTTTCGGGTTTTGTTTAGTGGTTGATGGGGTGCCGTCAGGCTCTATACCGGTTTCGGAGTGTGGGCGGAAGAAGTTTTGGAGTCCAACACGTTCAGTATCCGGGTCTTTGGGTTTAGGGTTGAGGGTTTAGGGTTTAAGGTTAGGGTTCAGGGTCTTTGGTTTTTGGGTTTTGGGTTTAGGGTCTTTGGGTTTTGGGGTTTAGGGTGGAGACGTTCAGGGTATGGAGTCTGGTATGTTCGGCTTCTGGTGGACTTGACGGTGTAGGGCTCAGGTGTTGAAGGATAGTTCCCGGACTTCATCTTCGAGCTTCAACCCTTTTGCTTTTAGGGTTTCAGGGTTTTAGGGCCTTAGGGCTTTCGGGTTTAGGGTTTTGGGGTTTCAGGGTTTAGGGTTTTGGCGTTTCGGGTTTACTCTCTCCGGATCTTTCGGGTTTGGGTCGGGATAAAGCTTCGATTTTAGGCAGATTTAGGGTTTGGGGTTTAGGCCTGGAGTTTTCGTTGTGAGGTGCCGGGCTGCGGATTTCGGGTATGCTTTTTCAGCATTATAGGAAACTCCAGAAAGTTGGAATATGGTTTCTTGGTAGGATACCCTATAATTTACCATAGAAGGGTTATGATAATCATATTCCAACTTTCTGGCTTCTACCTTAGGTGCTTCTTGCTGGGATTTGCTGTCATGCCTTGGTCAGTCGCCCTTAGGGGGCTTCAAAGCTCCTGCATAAGTGCAAGTCTGTGATGAATACTTGGAGGCCCTTTTGACTTAGTAAGTAGGGTTAGTAAGGTGGGTTATGGGGATTATAATAGGGTTTCTCGGGGATACTAAGTAGACTTACTAAGTCAAAAGGGCCTCCAAGTAGAGCTTTAGACAGCGCGCGAGTAGAACACACTCTGCTTCAAGGCAGCCGTGAACTGTTTAACACGTACATGAGTCTCAACTAACCTACCTTGTTAAGGAGGGATATAAAGAAATCATTTTAGGGGGGACCCTAAAAAGGTAGGTTATTTGGGGTCCAGGTAGCCCCTAGATGCCTGTGAAGTAGTGTATCGAGCTATTCGTCAGCTCTGGAGACTCCAAAAGCCTGAGCCTCAAGCCGAAGCCCCTGGACCCCAAAGCGCTCATAAGAAGTAATCGTACTTAGACTTAAACCCGGAAAGGTAGCTCTGAATGGTTGAAGGAACCCCTTATAGAACTCTTGTAATTAGAGGCCGCCTTACCCTTAAAGGCAACCTTAAAGCCTAAACCCTACACTCTCCAACATCCCCAGACCTTCCAAAATCCTTCTATTGCGGAATAGACATCAAGTCATATTAGGCATCCTGCTAGATTCTATGCCATATTGCTTAAGGGATATTGGTTAGAAGCTGCCCTCACCCTGTAATAGCGACTATAAGGATTATACGAGGGCCCTATTATATTCCTATTATACCACTATTACAGGGTCGGGGCCCCTTCTAAGATATTGGGAAGGTCTGGATCTAACCAAAAACCAGCCACTACTTAAAGGATCATGGGACGTAGTAACTGGGGTTATAATTAGGGAAACTATACTTATAACTACTTATAACGCCAGTTAAGGTACTTATAACCTTACTTGTAAATTGCTAAGTCCCACGATCCTCCAAGTACCTAGGCCAAGTCGACTATCAGGGGCAGAGTTCCGCCCTGGCAGCTTCGCCCTCTCGTTTTCTTAGGGTTTAGGGCCTAGGGTTTAGGGTTTGAGGAGTTTCGGCTTTAGGGTTGAGGGGCTTAGGCTTCATGTAGGGTTTAGGGCCTAGGGTTTAGGGTTGAAGGGCTTAGGCTTTAGGGCTGAGGCGCTTTCGCTTCATGTAGGGTTTAGGCTTTAGGGTTGAGGGGCTTAGGTTTCATGTAGGGTTTAGGATTTAGGGCCTAAGGTTTAGGGTTTAGGGATGTTTAGGGCCTGTGGCCTAAGGTTTAGGGTTTAGGGCCTAGGGTTTAGGGCTTAGGGTTTAGGGTTTAGGGCCTAATAGGGTTCAGGGTTCAGGGCTTAGGGAGGTTCCTGGGATGCCCAGTAGTACCCTTATTCCCTTTCTGTAGTCCTAGGTTCTTTATACAGTTACCCAATACCAAAAAGGGAGCCCGTTTTATTCCTAGGCTACTGGGCATCCTAGCTTCAGGGTTTATTTCGGATTCAGGGTTCAGGGTATGTTTAGGGTTTAGGAGGGTTTCCTTTGGCTTAAAAGGGGCCTTCTGGAGGGTATAACTCATTGTTTATTGAGTGGTGCATCGTGTCAATTTTTGGCGGTTTCATCCATTTTAGCAGCTTTGCTTGTTGGTCTTTGTTTGCCTGTATAGGGTGGTGAAGACGCACGAGTACTTGAAACGGTCTCCGTGTTGTTCCGAGACGGTCGGTATAGGATGGTGAAAACGTGTTCGCATGTTAGAGCGTGTGGTTCGTGGTGGGTCTGTGTACATTGCTAAAATGTTCATTGAAATTTCATAGTGTATAATCGTGTTGTTTTGACAGAATACCACTCCCCGCGAGTACAGAGGCCAATAACCTAGGGTTTTTAGGCTTAAGCATTACTGGGATCTGCAATGCACCTGCGCGAGTTTTCTCGCGGGATCGAACCTGTACTTGGAGGATCATGGGACTTAGTAAGTAGGGTTATACGTGCATTAATTGGGGTTCTAAGTACTTATAAGTATAGTTACCTTCTTTATAACCCTCACTTATTAAGTCCCATGATCCTTTAAGTAGAACCCTAAACCGTAAACCCTATGGATCCCTTTAAGGAGCCCCTGTAGGTCCCTTGAAGGATTCCTTTAAGGATACCCTTACTAAGTCCCATGATCCTTTAAGTAGGTCTGTTCCCCATTCATGGGTGCTCCGCTCCGGGCTGTGCCCGTGTCGGAATGTAGGAAGTTCAGAAGCTGCGAAGGTTTAGGACTCACCCATGCGCCAAGCCCCTAAACCCTAAACCTTATCAGTCCTAAACCCTAAACCATATAAGTCCTAAACCCAAAAGCCTGAACCATATAAGTCCTAAACCCTAAATCCTTAATTAAACTTTATAAGTCCTAAACTCCCCTTAAACTTTATAAGTCCTAAACCCTAAACCTTAAGCCCAGGTCAATGTGGCCTTTGCAGCTAAAGCGGCCTCTGTACTCGTCGATGGGCTCGCGCTGGGCCCCTGCACGTCCTTTCTGCTGCGCCAGGCTCGGCCGTGGTTCTGAAGGATCTATCTGCAGGGTCGTATACCATACTAGGGTATCTACTTTTATACAGCATACTGTAACCTTAAATCTACGTACCCGGAACAAGAGGTACGTTATGAGAGCGCGTGCTATGCAACCGAATTCAAAGCCTGGGGACATCATCGTCAAGCTCTGCCACCATGACATTGAGCAGTTGCCGCGGTATGCAGCAACACGGTGCTTTACCGCAGAAGCAGCGAGCAGCAGCAGCGGGGGCAACCGAGAGGGGCAAAAAGAACCGTCGTGGTTTGGGGGGTTGCAAAGCACTATGTCCATGCATACGTGCAGCTGTATGTACGATTGGATTACACCTTGCCCTAGACCGATTGAGAACCTCGCAAGAAACCACAAACTGCCCTGATTGAACCCTACATCCCAACACAAATACACCGTCATGGAACATGTACTTGTAAGCTTCTGACTAGGCCCTTCCTGACGTTCTCTGCGGGAAAGCCCTTAGCTGCTGCAAACCAGTCATGGAAACTTCTGGAACCCTAACTAACAAACAATAGGAATCCTTCAAGAAACGGTTTAGGGCATACGGTGACTATAAGTTTTACTTTTCATGCATAGGGTTGAGGGTTAAGGGAAGCCCTGTCACACCCGATCACCCAAAGCCTCAACGCTAAAACCCAAACCCTTCAAGAACCCGTACAGAACCCTTACCCAGAGGGTCCATACTACCAGAACCAGGCCCGACAGACCATCCTAATCAGGGCTTCGGGGGACTTAACAACTACATGGTAGTGGCATATACAGACCCTCTGGGCTAATGTAGGAACCTGATTGAGAAACCCTGGCCCTGTAGCCCCTACCTTCTAGGATTCGGCTCATATAAGGAACACTGATAAGGACCCACGATTTCTTAATCAGGCTCCTACATCAATGATTGACCCCTATAGTACCTAAATCCTAAACCCTGCAAGCCCTCAAGGGCCCCGAACCCGAAGCCTGAAACACAACCCCACTTCGGGGACTTATAACCCCAATTATCACCTCCTTACTAAGTCCCATGATCCTCTAAGTACCTTAAACTCCCCCCTATAGAACCCTTATAGATCCCTTAAAGGCCCTGAACCCCTAAACTCTAAGCCCTACCTAAACTCTTAGAGGAACCCAAGCCCCATGGGAGGTTTGCATCTTGGCACAGGGCAAGCACCTGGCGCTGCCCTCCAAGCGCGTCGACTCCAAAGGCCCGGCAGGGCTTGGGTTTCCTTCTTACGCTTACTTAGCCAATTGGAGAACTTTAAACTTTTTGGCTTTATGTAGTTGGTCTATCTTACAAAGTCTGAACTTTTTTGGTGCCTGGTTATTGGAGAAGAGAGTACGATTTCCTAGCAGGCTGTCCTCTCTCAGAAGGCTTAGGGATCGGAGGTTGGGGGGCTTTTTAGGGCTTAAGGTTTAGGGTTTAGAAAAAAAAGGCTGTAGGGTTTAGGGGTCTGAGGTTTACCCGGACTCCTCAATGGCCCTTTAATGGAACCCTTATGGTACTTAATAGTGGGTATTTTGGGCATATTAGAGGGTAGTTGGGGGTTCTAGGTAGTATATGTCCTTAAGTAGCAGATTATTTGCGGGCCAGGTAGGGTTTAGCATATGTTATTTGTCAGGGTCCAGGGTTTAGCTGGGAATCTGTTGTTGTTTGTACCCGTAGTTGCGTGTTTGATGTTGTCACGTTGGGGCTCTGATTCTGTGAGAGTGTCTGCCATAAGTTTCCATGTACTCATATAGCATATACTTTGGCCTTGCCGTAGTCCCGATATAGGTACTTTGGTGCCAAAGTATCTACTTTTCGGACACATGGACCCTCAGGGGTATACCCTAAGCGTGTTGGAGAGGAGTTACCCAGACCTTCCAAAATCTTTTAATTAGGGATTAATCAGTCCCTAAATTATGATAGGATCCCCCATATGAATTAATTCCTTAATCAAAGGATTTTGGAAGGTCTGGGCATTATATTCTTCGCTTTGCTGCCGCGATTGGGCTGTTGGCTTCAGGATCTATGGCCTCGTACACTGCATTGATATACTGTAAGGGCCGAAAACAATACCAATGCTACTATTTTGGTGGTCCAATATAGTATAATGGACGCTTAAACCCCATTCCAAGTATTGAGGCCCCAATATTAGACCACCAGAGCCCATTTTTTATGGGCTCTTCTTATAAACCCTCACACTAACAATCCTTGTTTTTTGCAGCTTCGTCTTGCAAACCCTTCATATTGAACTCATATAGGGGACCCTGCAAAACAGGTGGGTTTCGGTAGTTGGGGAGCTTCTCGGCTGAGGTCCATAAACCCCGATTCCTGAGGTTGAAGATTTAGGAAGACGGGGGGTTACGGACTGCAGGCTTTTGGCTTTGCCTAAACCCTGAACCCGAAACCGTAACTCAACCCGACAAGGAGTTGCACATGTTCACCCCGTGGTTCTCATTCAGGCTCCTGGTTCAAACAGGCATCGGCCACAAACGTGCACTTGTCGATTTGGGATGTAGAGGTATTTCGTTGTTTTGACCAGTCCCGGGACATCTCCAGCTATGAGTTTCCCTCAACCCCAAACTTACCCTAGCTTGCATTGAAGGTTAGGCTTTAGGATTTAGGATTAGGGCGTGGGATTTGTTTAGGGGTTGGGGCTTCGGGTTATCTGTTTACAATTTCCAAGTAGAGCCTACCAGTAGGCAGTGGTTGTCCGGTGCTGCCCTTACTTAAGGGATCATGGGACTTAGTAAGTGGCGCTATAAATGAGGTAACTATACCTTTAAGTATTGATAACCCAAATCAAGGCACTTATAACCTTAAATACTAAGTCCCATGATCCTCCAAGTAGACCCTAAACCCTATAGTCCCTATAGATCCCTATAAGGAACCCCATAGATCCCTTTAAGGAGCCTTGTAAGGAACCCTTACTTACTAAGTCCCATGATCCTCCAAGTAGCAGGCGTTTCTTGCTAACTTCAGAGCCCGACAACGGTTTTAAACCGAAAACACAACAAAAGCGGGGGGGCATATCAACCTAGCAAAACCTTCACCAAAACGAAAAACCCACAACGTACATACACATACACATACACACATATATATATATATATATATAAGCCCCGAAACCTGAACCTTAATCTCGAAGCCCCAGCTATGGCCCAGAAACGCAAAGCATGTGCTGTTCCCAGAAGGCCAAAGCATTCCCCTACCGGAGGCAGCATCTGGAGCGTGTTCTGAGGGGTGTTTATACTCGTAACTAGAGCACAAGACCCCGTTACGAAGGACTATATTATTACTAGGATACCCAGCAGTACCCTTATTCCCATTTTGTAGTCCTAGGTTTCTTATAAAGGTACCCAATACCAAAAAGGGAGCCCTTTTTATTCCTATGTCACTGGGCTTCCTAGATTATAATCGGAATCAGGTATTCCAAGCCACATTCCGTAGTTAAGAGGTTTCGGAGTTTCCAGGTAGACGTAGCATACATTGTGCTAATAAGACTGTCAGACTTCTTTGACTTAGAAGGGGCCACACGGAGTTGAGTTGATATTCGACCCCGAGGGTCCCAAAGGACCCAATAATCAGGTACCTAGGTTTAGGAGAGTAGTTATGCAGGTTAGGATTTTGGAGAGTTTATGACTATTGGGTACTTGGACCCTGAGGGCGAGTTTTGTAGATGATTCTTGGAGGAGGGCGGATAGGCTTAACGGCTGAGGGGCTTTGGGGGTAAGGGCTTAGGTTTTGGGATTTAGGGGTGTAGGGTTTAGGGCACTTTGAAGCTTGGGTTTAGGGTTTAGGGTGAGGACTTGGAGACAAATTGTGGCCTCGGGTATACTTGGAGGCCCTTTTGACTTAGTAAGTAGGGTTAGTAAGGTGGGTTATGGGGATTATGATAGGGTTTCTAGGGGATACTAAGTAGACTTACCAAGTCAAAAGGGCCTCCAAGTAGGCTATAGGCGTGTTGGGTGTCGGGTTTAGGGGACGGCGCACTCCAACCTGGCTTGCTGCCAACACTGTTTGACATTGACTTCCTGGTTCTTAGGAGGGAATGGGGGAATGCCCAGACCTTCCAAAATCCCTTAATTAAGGAATATACCTTAATTCATATTAGGGATCCTATTATAATTTAAGGTATATTCCTTAATTAAGGGATTTTGGAAGGTCTGGGTGGATCCCTATGATAGTCCTAACCCATTCCCCCATTCCCTGCAAAGAACGAGGGAGTCCCTACTATGGTTTCTTAAGGGTCCCTTATAATAGTCTCCATGATCCATACCCCCACTCCCTACCAAGAACCAGGGAGTAAACCCTAAACCCTAAACCCTATAGTAGTCCCTATCATCCCCAATCATAGTCCACAATATCCAATCTCCCATTCCCTACTAAGAACCCTATGATAGTCCCTTAAGGGTTCTTGATAGTAGTCGCCATACAGTAGAAGCCAACAAGTTGGAAACCCCATAGCCTCAATCCTTAAGAGTTATGAAATGTATAGGGAATCCCAGCACTATTTGTCCTTACTCAGTTTTCCAACTTTTGGGGGTTTACTGTAATCCATTCTCCCACTGCCTACCAACTTGGAGGCCCTGTTGACTTAGTAAGTCTACTTAGTATCCCCTAGAAACCCTATTATAATCCCCATAACCCACCTTACTAACCCTACTCTAAACCCTAAACCCAAAACCCTAAACCCTAAACCCTAAGTCAACAGGGCCTCCAAGCAAGGGAGTTGATGTCACGCCGCGGAACTTGCTCCCGAGGTCCTGAAGTTATGAAGTGATCTTGTTCAGCCCAGGGCTACCCTAAACCCGAAACCCAGAACCTCAAAAGGATCGTTAAAGGGCTCTATAAGGTATCCATAAAGGGTTCATACAGGGGCTTTGATAGTTACCTATACTTTTGTTTGTTTTTTTTTTGGCGGGGGGCATTGTCTTATAATTATTGTGTAATGGACCCCAAAACCCTATTCGAATTATTCAGGCCCCCATAACTATATACTCAACTAAACCCTCTTCCCGCATGGCCGGAGACCTACCCTAAATCCTCAAACCGCAGACACTATCAGGTCCTTGCACCGTCATTGCTTTTCCATTTCCTCGCTTCGGCTGCCTTTGCGCTGCATTCTGGGGTTAGGGGTTTAGGGCTTAGGGTTCAGGTTCAGGGGTTTAGGGGTTTAGGGCTTAGGGGTTTAGTAGGGGTTTAGGGTTTAGGGGTTTAGGTTTAGAGTTTAGGGGTTTAGGGTTTTCGGTTCAGGGCTCCGTGTTTACTGAGAAAATCGGGGAACGTAGCAAAAGAAAATGAAACTAGCTACAGGTAAGATGGATCGGATGGGATGTGTGTGTGTGTGTGTGCGTGTGTAAGTGTAAGTGTAAGTGTAAGTGTAAGTGTAAGTGTAAGTGTGAGTGTGAGTGTGAGTGTGAGTGTGTGTGTAAGTGTAAGTGTAAGTGTAAGTGTGAGTGTGAGTGTGAGTGTGTGTGTGTGAGTGTGTGTGTAAGGTCTGTCCTTACCACGGCTTTGGCTTCAAGGTGCAGACTTTCAGGTGACTTTCAGGTGTAGGGTTCAGGACCCAGCGACACAGTAACTGTGCAAGCCCTACCCATGGACATAGCTATGTAGCCCCAAATCCACCCTTTTAGGACCCTTAAGCCAAGCCCTTGAAGGTACGAAACCTTGAGGGAACGATTGAGGCAACTCTGCACAGAACGCTTAAAGGATCTTTTTCCTAGAGGAACCATTAACCGAACCTTCATGCACCACAAGGACGTTCGCAAAGAGTTGCTTGTCGCTCCCGACTACGAGCACTTGCCCGCCGCGGCTCGGTGAGTACGGTTTAGGCCCAGACCTTCCAAAATCCCTTAATTAAGGAATATACCTTAATTCATATTAGGGATCCTATTATAATTTAAGGTATATTCCTTAATTAAGGGATTTTGGAAGGTCTGGGGGGTTTAGGCTTCGTGCGCCTTTAACGGTTCCTGCCAGGTTTTAGCAGGGTTCCAGAGGGTTGAGAGACCCTAAAGCAGTTCAAGGTTCAATAGCCGTGTATATATACATGTGTGTATACATATATATATATATATATATATATATGTGTATATATATATATATGTATAACTGTGTACATATAGGTGTGTGTGTATAATATGTGTATTACATATATACTATTATATATATATATATATAGATACATATTAATGGATTCGTAGCAAAGGTGTGCAGGGCCCCTACTTCACAGGGTCATTCGGTCCCTAGGGTAGGGTTTGGTGTTGGGTCCAGGATCCGGGCTGTAGGATGTTCGGCCTTTGGGTCTAAAGGGAACTCCGGAAATTTGGGATATGGATTAATGGTAGGATCCCCTATAATTTACCTTAAAGGGGTTACGATAAGGTCTGGAGTTTAGCATGGTCTAGTCTTCAGGGTCCAAGGCTGCTTTACAGTAACCCCCAAAAATTTGGAAACCGGATTAAGGCCAAATAGTGCTGGGAATCCCTATGCATTACTCTTAAGGATTTAGGCTATGGGGCTTCCAACTTTTGGGCTTCTACTGTAGAGGTATCTTAACGTTTAGCAGCACGGAAAAGGTCTTCAAGGACATGGACCCTTGGAAGTACTCAACACTTTCAAGTGGGTTAAGCTGCACATTAGCCTTCAGGAGCTTGCTTGCCTGATGGTTGGGTAGTCGCCCTCAATGGCTGAAGATTTGCGTTTGCCTCGAACCCCAAAAATCAGGCTTTGCGGTTCTGATTAGGATTTAGGGTTTGGAGTTCAAGATTTGGAAAAAGACTTGGGTTTTAGAGTTTAGGGCTGCGGGTTATCCATAGGTTCCATAGTAGTTCCTTTTAGGGATTGCCGTATAGGATCCTAAATATAAACCGCAAATAGAAACTACAATGGGGCCTATGGGCAGGCACCCAGGCCTTCCAAAATCCCTTAATTAAGGAACGAATATACGTTAATTCATATTAGGGATCCTATTATAATTTAGGGTAGATTCCTTAATTAAGGGATTTTGGAAGGTCTGGGTACCTAAACCCTACCCCATAATAAGGAATATAGAATAATTCCCATATATTTCCTATTATGACTAATGCAGGATTTATATCATCAACCGTTCGGACTCTTTGGGATTAGGGATCCTGTTATAGTTGAGGGTATATTCCTTAATTAAGGGATTTTGGAAATTCGGGCTACTTCGGACTCTTTGGGATGATCTCCTGTCAGCTGCCAAAGGTCTGCCGCTGCCACGGCACTCCGCAGGACGTGGGCTACGCCTCTCGTCAGAGAGTAGGTCTTTCTTTAGGGGCCCAAAGAGGACACAAGCATTAGCCATTCAAACGGGATGTCACTACGTTGTTGGGCTTCATTATCCTGAGCTTTGCTTATGTGGTTTTTGCGGGGCCCTATTTCTGCATGTTTAAGCCAAGACTTCCAGACCCTGAACCTGCTCCTAATGACGAACCTACATGTGCCATAACAACTGTTCTAAATCCCAGAGCCTACCCTAGTGCTCCCGGACCCTCGTAGTGAGATCCCAAACCTTAGCCCCCAAATCCTAAACCCTCGCCCACAAAGCCCATGACCCTCTTACGAGCCTTAAGGTAGTTGTTAGGTCATAGGTGGACCCTGAGCGCTAGAGCTTACCGTCGCCAGCTTACGCCGAAGGTCTGCTCCTGCTGCCTGGCCATCTACTGCTCAGATGCTCTGGCAATTTGCCGCTGGTCATTGCCGAGCTGTCGGTTCAGACTTTATGGGTGTCCTCTTAGATGGTGAACGGGGGAACTTTAAACTTCTTGGCCTTATATCTTAGCTCTATCTTTTAAAGTTTGAACTTTTTGGGACCCGGCTGTTGAAGAAGGGAGTCCTGCTTTACTTGAAAGTTCCTGGGTAGTTGCGAGTAGTGTTGCAAGTACCTCCTGCCGTGTTTCGGGAGATGAGTATACGACAGTTGCCCAATGCCCACCACTAGTTTACCCAGTTTGTGAATCGTGCTTACTCAAAGGATCATGCGACTTGTAATAAGTGGGGGGTATAAAATTGGTAACTATACTTATAAGTACTTATAACCCCAATTTGAGGCACTTATAACCAACCCTACTTACTAAGTCCCATGATCCTCCAAGTATGGCCTGAGAAATAAAGTGGTTCAAGAGGCTTCGGAGCCTTCAGGACAAGCCTTGTCTGCTGCACTTGATTTCGTTTGCTGCGTGTCTGGTCATGCGGTTGGGGGGGTTTTAGGGTTTAGGGCTCTCTTCAATTTCGGATCCCAAGGGGAGAGACCAGTCAAATACAACGAGCATAAATTGATTACCCGAAGGCTCCTGGACCCTGGGAGTGAGGTCCCCAATCCCAGCCCCCAAAGCCGAAACCCTCCCCTACAAGGCCCAAGGCCCTGTTTGGAGCCTTAGTAACTTACTTGGAGGGTCGGGGGACTTAGTAACTGGTTATTTTAGGGACTTATAAGTATCATAACCCCAGTTAGGGTCCCTTTTAGGGTACTTATAAGTCTACTTGTTACCTACTTACTAAGTCCCCCGACCCTCCAAGTAGGGTATGCCACTAAAAATCAGGAACCCTACAGTGTAAGCCCTGGACTTCTAAACAGCGTCGTTTCTTGGCCAAGGGCTCTTCAGGGCTTCTCGTGCTGGTTTGCAGACTACCCTAGTGCTCCTGGACCCTCGTAGTGAGATCCCAAACCTTAGCCCCCAAAGCCCAAACCCTCGCCCACAAAGCCCATGACCCTCCTAGCAGCCGGAGCCTTAGGGTATACCCCAAACCCTAAACTGAATAGTCCTTGAGGAAGGGGTATTCGGCCTGTTACCCCGAACCCTAAACCCTACCCTAAGGGCGCAAGTACAAACCCTAAACCCTAAACCCTAATCATGCACTCTCCAAACTAGTATTTGCATAAGTACTATCCTAAAACCGAGTAGCTAATTATTGGGTCCTTTGGACCCTCAGGGCTAAAGTCCTTGAGTAAGGGGTACTCGGCTCTCTGGAGAGGTTAAACTCTGAAGCTCTGAAGCGCCCTAAACCCTTAACCCTAAATCCTGAATGGTTTAGGGTTTAGGGTTTTCAAAAGCCAAAACTCTAATACCCCTAACCTTAAATCCTAAACAGTTTAGGGTTCAGGGTTTGCAAATGCCACATTCAAAAGCCAAAACTTTAAACCAAAGGATACACTAGGACGCTAGGAGTGCAGTACTTATACTTCGGCTGATGCTCAAAATCCTGCAATACCCATAATGAACGAATACATAACTCCCCTAGTTTAGGGTCCTTGGGGTGATGCGGGATTTCGTCCATCAGCAGTTAGACTCCGATTCTCCTGTCAGCACCGAGTCTCTGAACCGAGGCCAAGTGTGCGGGACACGATTCAAGAGAGACCGCGAGGTGGGGCCGTCTGGGAGTTTCCGAAATTGAGGGGTACCCTATTTTGGGGTCCTTATAATAGGGATCCTACTATTTAGGGTACTCTATTAGGGTCCCCTATTCTCGGAAACTCCCGTCTTAGGTTGGGTATTTTGGGTGTACGGGTTGGGGCTTAGGTCTCTGGGTTTCGGGCTTTCGATGGGAGTTTGAGGAGTTCCGGGTTTGCGATTGGGTGTCTGGGGAGTTTAGGGTATGCATTGGGCCCGCATCCCGAAACATCCAACGCTAAACCGGACAAAGCTGCGAGGTCGACTGCAGCATCAAGGACCTGGATCCCGATTCTTGGATTGCATGGCTCTCACAAACAGTACGCCAAGACTCGTGAGAGGGCCATACAGGAAGGACAGTGGTAAGGCTGAGGGAAGATACGCCCGTGTGTCTAAGATCTTTGTTGCCTTCCAGGTAGGCTCACTCTTGGGATATGGGGGCTTCCGAAAATAGGGAACCCTAATGTAGTATAAGGACCCCACAACAGGGTACCCCCAATTTTCGGAAACTCCCATATTCTGCCATTCTGCCAGTTCTTTGAGATTTGCGGGTCATTTCTGTAGGGGCCCGCGCTACGCGGGTCCTTTTCTCGGTGCACTGAAGGCTCCGATTCTTTTCTAGGATGCCCAGTATTCCCTTTATTCCCTTTGTGGAGATACACAATACTGGGCTTAGGCGTCATTTAGAGTTTGGGGTTTAGGGTACCTAGGATGCCCAGTAGTACCCTTATTCCCTGTTTGTAGTGTTAGTTGATACTCAGAGATCCCAATATCCCTCAAGTAGAAAATATGCCTTCAATTAGAGGCGCCTTTATATGTTGGGTGAAGGTATATTCCTTAATTAAGGGGTATTGGGATCTCTGGGCCCTTTGTGTAGATACAGGTACCCAATACCAAAAAGGGAGCCCTTTTTATTCCTAGGTTACTGGGCATCCCAGTTTTGTCATCTTAGTTGATACCTGGCCACAGTATAGGTTTCAGTTTGAGGGTCTTTGAAGACTGTAGGTTTCAGGTTTCGGGTGCATTCTGCGTGACGCCACATGCTAGGTTCATACACCAAGCGACTCCACCCTGCCTCGCACCATACCATATGGGGGAGCCTCAGAAAACAAGCCACCCCAACATCCATAACTTTGGTCGGATCTCACGTATGCGGAACCCACTCAATTCAGAAAGCACTGGCCCAGATATTGACCCTAACCGCTGGGACCCTGAATATATGGAGAAGCCTCGAGATAAGGGCCTCCTAAAGACCTTAAAGTTGTTGCTGTCTTTCAAGGACGCGTTCCGTCTCCTGACGGCTGCCCAGCGCGCGCCTGCGTGAGACGGACGTCAAAACCGTACGCCGCCCTAAACCGACCACTCCTAAAACCTAAACCTGGAATCCCTAAATCCCTAACCCCTAAACCCTAATCCCTAAACCCTAAACCCTAATCCCTAAACCCCAAACCCTAAACCCTAATCCTCCAATCCAACAAGCAACCTGAAGCCTCACGCAAGTCCTTGCAAGCAACACCCCAGATTTAAAAACGATCCTAGAAAATATTATGGCCCGAACCGATGCAAGTTCGGGCCCTTATAGAGCTTCTCAGACCGGCTTGATCGCAACACCGGACTCTACCTAGAGGGTCATACCCTTCCCCTTTTTCTTATACTCTGTATAACAGATCCTCACCAAATAACTCGGTACCCGAGAAAAGGGCTAGGATAAAACTTCACCCCTGCACAGGAAACCCCTAGCCCCCAGACCTTCCAAAATCCCTTAATTAAGGAATATACCTTAATTCATATTAGGGGTCCTATGATAATTTAAGGTATATTCCTTAATTAAGGGACTTTGGAAGGTCTGGGCCCTAAACCCTAAACAAGCGTCAAGCTCGCAGCCCCGAACCGTGAGCCCTGAACCTTGTACCAATGGCTCCCTGCCTCCCCCCCGTTCAGCTCGGGTATTGTGGTGCAGTCCTGGCCGGAGAGAGGGTTTAGGGTTTAGGGTTTAGGGGTTTAGAGCAATCGATGTCTATCGGTAAATGCTAGATGGTTCAGGGTTTTGGGTCTCAGGTGAAGGGCTTCGGATTGAGAATGTCGGGTTTCCGTGCTAGTGAGGGTGTATGGAACACAGCCCACGTGCAGAAGCCTCAATAAGAAGAAACATGTACTAGCTGAGTGAAAAGCTTCGAGCCGTTGTCTGAACTATACCAACCCTGCAAACCCTAAACTCCGAACTAAAAGCCGGAAGCACGTTTGACCTGAAACCGTCAGACCTAAACCCTCTGAGCCCTAAAACCCAAACCTTTCCCACGGGTCCAAGTACCCAATGATCATATACTCTCCTAAATCCTACCTACATAACTACTATCCTAAACCCGAGTACCATATTATTGGGTCCTTTGGACCCTTAATTGGGGCTTCTTCAAGTAACCCGGACTCCGAAGCAAGCCAGTCCCAAGGCCAGCCACTTCAACACCAACTGATGTTAGCCGTTTTGCAGAGCTTAGTAGTCGGGTAGATAACCTTTAACCTTTTTTTTGGTAGTATAGTCCCTATATAATCTAATAACCAGAAAGGTTAACCTTTAGTTCCCCATGATACCCGACAAGTAGGAAAGGGCTTCGGGCTCCGAGTCCTTGCTCCCGGTGCGAACAGAAGTCAGAGGGCTAAGGATTTTGGGTTTAGGATTTGGTTGAATCCTACAAAAGAAACTCTATGAAGTGTATTATACAGGGATATATATGGTTAAGGACTAGGTCGATTTCTACTATAGAAACCCTATGAAGTGTATTATATGGGGATATATGGTTCCGGGTTTTGTTGACATTGAGTCCTACTATAGAAACCAGATCAAGGGTAGTGTATAGGGACTTATAAGATCCTTTGATGAGGGGCAGAGTTGTCCCCAGTTTGTCACAGCTGTCCCCTCCGGCCGGCTCAAGCAGAGCTGAGCAAGACGCTCGGCCGTATAGTTTGAAGCATCGTTTCAATTCTAGTCAACCAGTCAGCAGAACAAGACTGAAATGCATGACATAGGTCGCAGTAACATAGGAATGGTCATCAGAGTCTAAGCGCAGGAGTAGACATGATGTTGAGCAAGGAAAGGGACAATGCTAGTTAATCCGCCTAACCTGAACCGAAAGCACAGCGACCAAGACACGTGGTTCAGAACTTCCTGCGAAACCAGCTCTTTGTTGTTTCAAGCCGCTTTAACGCAAAACCCTTAATTGTCCATAAACTTTGGAACCCCCAGACCTTCCAATATCCATTAATTAAGGAATATACCTTACTCGATATTAGGGATCCTATTATACTTTAAGGTATATTCCTTAATTAAGGGATAGTGGAAGCTCTGGGCCTTGCATCCATCTAGAAGCCACCTCAGTACAACCCAAACCCAGCACACAGCCCGAGCCAGCAGCAACTCCGTGTGCGATCGTTCATCAGAGATAAATAAAGATGGTGTAAATAAAAGAAGGTGTATTTTTTACATTTTTTCTATTTATCTTTGATTCAGGTTTAGGGTTTGGGGATCCAGTATTCCCACTTCCTGTTTCCCGTCCAAAGAGACCCCTTCCAGTGCATTGTCTTCCTGCTGAGGCCGGCATGCCCACAACATAGCCCGAAAACACCATAAAGCCAAACCCCGGAACCCTAACCCCTAAACCCTAAAATCTAAACCCTATAAACCCTAAACTCTAAACCCTAAACCCTTCAACCTTGTAACACTCAGGCCCTATGCCCCTCAAACCCCCCAGCCACAACCTGCACCCCTAAGCCACAAAATGGGAGAGAACACCGCTGAGACCAAAACCTTCCTGAAGCCTAAACAGCCTGAACCTTAAGGACGAAAAGAACCCTAAAAGGGCTTAGGGTTCCTCTACCTTATAGGGGTTCGTAGGATACTTGTATTAGGGCCCCTACTTTAAGAGCGATTTGGTCCTGAAGGTGTAAGCTCATCATGATCTAGCCATTCAGTCACAGCAGCACAAGTTTGACGGAATCCTTTGTGTCAATCATGTTGCGGTTTTGCATGTTGCGCGTTGAGGTGTTTCGTCGTGCCTTTTACAAGGGTTTCCACAAACGTTTCTAACATTCCCAACAGAGGTGGCTACAAGGCCTGTCTATAAGGGCTCTGTAGGGGTTTAAGTCAGTCTTGGGTTGAGATTTGAGGGTGCAGAGTGTAGGTCTCGGATTTTGGGATATAGGGTTTGCGGTGCCCTAAACCCTAAACCCTAAACCCTAAACCAGTGTCAGAGTGCGGAGTACAGGGCCCAGGGATGTTCATTCCCCCAACGCCTTTCAAGTACAGGGGTCTAGATCCTACACCCAGAATCCCTATGTGTGCGACGTGAGCTGCATCTTCGGTTCGGGGTTTATGTGATCTACAGGAACTCTTACAGTCTCTACGCCCATCTAGGAGAAAATGCAGTGGCCTGAAGGCAAACCTTTGTTGACTGTATGGGTACGGCATCTAGGTACATGGATCCGTTGGAGTCTCACAGTTACAAAGTCCAGGTCGTCGGGGTTCATCTAGGATCCTGAGCAAGTTGGATCTTGTTCCGTTTAATTCCGAAGCATAAAACCCAAAACCCAGAACGAATCGGCTGAACGCTCAACTCTCAATGTCCACCTGCATGGTGCTACATCTTTCTCCCAGCATCAGCACAACGAAGTTACGAGTGTTAGTTTGTTGTTGTGCCGTCCGTCGCACAGCGGCTGAAAAGACCCGCGACACCCGTTCGAACTTGTGGTGGCACCAGGCTTCATATATCCACAGTTCCCAGTTTTGCTTGTGCAGGCAACCATGGGGAACTCGTTCATCACTGCCAAGGCCAAAGCGGTTAGTGCGTGGGGGGTGGTCCACCAGAGACCCGAATCTGTAAGCCCCAAGCCCTATCCATAATGCCTTAAACTGAACCCCCCAAATCCCTTAAAGTAGAACGCTAAATCTTGAACCCTATGAAAGACAGAGCCCTAAAGCCGAAAACCTAAAGCAAGAGCCCGAAGAAAGACATGGCCCCATGCATTCTTTATTTCCCTGGAGACTCTGAGACCTTTCGGGGGGTTCGATCTTAGTTGAGGAAAGGGTTGGGTTCAGGGTCTAGGGTTAAGGGCTTAAAGCCCCTAGCCCTAAACCCTAACTTAGGGTTTAGAGTAAAAGGTTGCGGCGACTGGGATTGTTCGGGTCGAGCTGGAATCTGAGGTTTCGCGTTTACCAACGCACCCACGGACGTACCCGCAGAATTCGGATTAGGGAATGGGGTCGAGGGGTTCTAAATCCGACCCCAACCTCAGGACCATGAAAGCTCTTCAACCCCTCCACCCGGACAGCGCCCCAATCCTCAACCCGATAGACCTTAACCTAATAACTTCCCTAAATTCCCTCCCCATGAATTGGAACACCCGAATTCCACCCATGAGGGTCAGAATTAGGGAGTTTACGGATTTTGAATTCGCTTAAACCAGTACAAAGGACTAGGGATTACGGAATTTAGGTGGGTGGGCGGGTGGGCCGGCATATATATATATATATATATATATATGTATATATATATATATATGTGTGTGTGATGCATGTGTGTATGTGTATATATATATATATATATATTTACATATATATATATATGTATATTTACATATATATATATACCTTTACAAATGTATACATGTATATATATATATATATATGTGTGTGTGTCATATGTATAAAGATATGTACATATATGTATCTGTACATTTGGCTCTTACTACATCTTACTAACCAACCTTAGAACAACACACATATCCTAAGCCCGACCCTAAACCCTAAACCCTAAATCTCTAAAGCCCTAAACCCCGGAACCCCTAAAGCTCTAAACCCCTAAACCCTAAACCCCTATAAACCCTAAAACCGTAAACCCTAAACCCCTAAACCCCTAAACCCCTAACCCCTAAACCCCTAAACCCCTAAGCCCGTCGATTCCCTTCCCTTGCGAGGGCCTGGAGGCGCTTTGCTGCAACTCCCTGGAGGGAGAAGGGCCCGGGCTCCAAGCTGGGGGGGACCCCGACCTTCCAAAATCCCTTAATTAAGGAATATACCTTAAATTATAATAGGATCCCCAATATGGATTAAGGTATATTCCTTAATTAAGGGATATTGGAAGGTCTGGGTAGGTTTACATAATAACCTACCTTTTTCGGGTCCCCTCATATGATTTCTTTGTATAAGTAAGCCCTAAATCCGTACATCCTACGTCTCTAAAACCCCTAAACCTCCATAAACCCTAAGCCCCGAACCAGGCCTTTATGTTTA
This sequence comes from Symbiodinium sp. CCMP2592, assembly GCA_905221615.1. NCBI lineage: Eukaryota > Dinophyceae > Suessiales > Symbiodiniaceae > Symbiodinium > Symbiodinium sp. CCMP2592. The sequence continues at coordinate 91,536 of CAJNDT010000311.1, forward strand.
TGAGCGTTGTCTTAGGTACCGCCCCCATACAGTAAGAGTCTATAATAGAGCTATTATTAAGGTCCTACCATATCAGGAATATACCTTAATTCATATTAGGGATCCTATTATAATTTAAGGTATATTCCTTAATTAAGGGATTTTGGAAGGTCTGGGCTGAGGGTCCAGTGCCCAAATAGCATATACCTTGGCCTTCAGGTACCTAAATTAGTCCCTAAACCCTAAACCGTATATGGGCGGTTGTGAAAATTAGGGTCCCTTTTTGGGTACCCTATAAATAATAGGTGCCGTATTATATTCGGGACCCCCTTTAAAGGGACCCTAATTTTGACAACCGTTTATATAGTATTGGGGTACATTGTGACGCTCAGGGCTCTGGGTGGAGTGTCGAGCTGAGGGCCCCTTCAACCCCAACAGAGCCAAAACCCTGAAGATCCTAAGCCCCAAAGTCTTAGAAAACCCTAGGGCTTAGGGTTGAGGGTTTTAGTGTGTGTGTGTGTATATATATATATATATAAACCCAAGAAATGAGACCTGAACGCCAAAGTCATAGAAAGCCCTACCCACAGGCTCCATACTAGTTCTTTTTGGGGATTACATTATAGGATTCTATATATGAGCCCCAAAAAGGAACTACTTTGGAGCCTTAGGGTAAACCCAGGACATGAGAACCCAAAACCCCAAACCTTAAGCCTTCAACCCCAAGCCCTGAACCCCCAAACCCCAAAAACAGAGTCCCCGGAGTCCCCCAGCCTGAAATCCCCGACCTTCTGGCAAACCGGGTGCTACAAGTTCCGAACGCAATATTACCCAGAAGACACGCTTACGGTTTCGGGCTCAGGGTGCATGGCGAAGGCCCATGCAATTTAGGCAGGGTTTAGGGTCTGCGGTTTATAAACCCTTTTTGTTCAAGCCCTAAACCCTAAACCCCAAAATTAAGGCACTTTCAAGGCCCGTTATTGGCACGTGAGTCCGAGGAAGATCCTGAATGCACCCAGCCAAGCAAAGTAGTTTTAGATGTGACGAGAGTACAATATGGGAGTTTCCGAAAATAGGGGACCCAAATATGGTACCTTAAATAGTAGGATCCCTATTATAAGGACCCCGAAATAAGGTACCCCTAAATTTCGGAAACTCCCATATGGAAGCAAGTCCCCCGACCCGTGGCTTCAACAACTCTCCGGAACCCTACAACAGCTTCAGAACCCGATGAGGACCTGTAAAGCCGTACAGACCGCGCACAACCCGATAAGCAAAGCAAAGCCACGCAAACGCCTGCTGGAAAAACTGAATTATAAGCCTGACCCTAAGGCTCCAAAGTAGTTCCTTTTGGGGGTTCATATATAGAATCCTGGAATGTAATCACAAAAAAGAACTAATTACTATGGAGCCTTTGGGTAAGCCGGCCTAAATTATTACCTATACTGTTTTGGGGGGCTCCTTTTCAGAATAATAGTATAGTGGGCCCCCAAACCCTATTTTAATTATTATATAGGTAACTCCAGAAAGTTGGAATATGGTTTCATGCTATTTTTTACCATCGAAGGGTTAGGATAATCATATTCCAACTTTCTGGCTTTTACCTTAAGGCCTTTATATTACAGAACCCTACTATAGATCCCTTAGAACCCTTTAAGGATCCCTTTAAAGGAACCCTATTCTACTTAGTAATCAGCCTGAGGCCGGAAACCTTGAATCGTCGACTCCGAACCCGAAATCTGAAAGCATCGACTCGGAACCCTACTTGGAGGCCCTTTTGACTTAGTAAGTAGGGTTAGTAAGGTGGGTTATGGAGGTTATAATGGGGTTTCTAGGGGATACTAAGTAGACTTACTAAGTCAACAGGGCCTCCAAGTAGTTAAGCCTTACCGCTTCACCTGCAAAACCTCTAAACCTCCATCATAAAACCTATAACCCTGAACCCTGAACATAAGACCTAAGCCCGAAGCCGTAATTATGGGAGATTTAATCATTGCCTATGGGTTCCCCACCATAATCATGCATACGTTAATGCACCCCAAAACCACTATTCTAATGAAGGCGACGATTTCAGACACATGTGCAGCAGTCTGCCCACCCTTGCCATCAATGAACAAGCCGGTCGCACCTGTGCTGTCCCCGTGACCGAGCAACGGTTTCTACGAACTGCAAGCGGACGGTCGCTGCTAGACCTGAGCAGCCCCCAGACCTTCCAATATCCCTTAATTGACGAATATACCTTAATCCATATTAGGGATCCTACTATAATTTAAGGTATATTCCTTAATTAAGGAATATTGGAAGGTCTGGGCCTCTGCCCTGACACAAAGCTGCAACCGGGAGACCTGTGCACGTGGCTCTGCAAGTCACAGCAGGTGTTCCGCAACCTGGCGGGAAGACTGCTGTCGAATTGGCGTGGCTGCTCCCAACCCGGAGTGCCTGACCATCCTCCGAGGTCTGGAGAGCGCCCAATCGGGAATTTCTGGGAATTCGGTCTCAGGTGGAGCGCGCTCTCACAGCTGTGCCTCACAGTGGCAGCGCTCGTGCCCCAAGGCATCGTTGTGACGGATTTGTCACAGAACGCCTATACACATCCTTTGTAGTAGCCCCTGAAGTAACCCTTACAGACCCCTTTAAAAAGAACCCTTCAAAAGGGACCCGCAGTCGAATTATTAAGGCCCCTGTATGAATCTCCGAAGGCAGGAAGACATGATCAGCCCAGATCTGGCCCAGGTCGGTCGGCGGCTTTCGGTTAGGGTTTAGGGTTTTTGGATGTTCAGGGTCCCTTGTTCTGATTTCCTTATAAAAGTCCTTAAAATTACAAGGGTACTCTATTCAGGGGCCGGGTAGGGTTTTAGCGTTTGGGCGTTCAGGTTTGAGGGTTGAGGGGTTTAGCGGTTTAGGGTTCAGGCTTTTAGGCTTTTGGGGTTGAGGGTCTTAGGGTTTAGGAGTTCAGAGGTTTAGAGCTTCAGGGCTTTTTGACAGGATCTAGCCGACGGGTAGACAGGCCCTACAGAGATTATTGGATTTCTGTCGGGTTTTGTTGATGAGGTTTGGTCGGCTTGCATGTTGCTGAGCCACCCTTTGCTGTGATGCAGCAAGGTTTTGCAGGGTTTCACGTTGCCTGGCCACCGTTTGGCGGGTTCTGCTATAGGCGCCGTAACAGTCTTACTATTTAGAATGATGTTTTGGTGTAGAAAATACCCTAAATAGCATAAGGAGCCCCCGAATAGTATAGTTAATACGTAGAATAGGTTTGGGTGTTTTTTTATAAGAAGAACTGCAACCCCAACATGGTGTTTCCCTGAGTGCCAAACATCCCAATTGCGTTTGAGAACCCATCTTTCATCAAGTGTTTATATACCCAGACCTTCCAATATCCCTTAATTAAGGAATATACCGTAAATTATAATAGGATCCCTAATATGGATTAAGGTATATATATATTCCTTAATTAAGGGATATTGGAAGGTCTGGGCACATGTTTATATAGTGCCCCGAGACCTAAGAGCAACACATCCCGAATGCGTTTAAGCCAATGGTTAAACACACGTTTAAGCAGTTCCCGGAGTGCCACACACCCCGAATGTGTTTAAACCCATGTTTAAACACATGTCCATACAGTTCCATGTTTAAGCACTTGTTTTCACAGTTCCTTTAGAGCCACACATCCCGAATGCGTGTAAACCCATGTTGAAACAGTTCCCTGAGCGTCATGGCCTGGTGTTTGAACTGACACTATGCACTCATGGGCTTCACGTGGCCATGCAATCACCGAGCCCCACTACTACTAGACTTGCCTGCTCCGAGAAAGCATGTGCCCATTCCGGAGAAAATGCTGAAAGGAATTGGGCCGACACATTGCGCATCAGCTCATAGGCGCATGGTGAGGTCGGTGTTTCGACAGCTCGATCCAACTACCGTCATCCTGATCTTTATGGATGACCTTTGCTTTGGTCTTGAGCCTCGGCATGCGTGCTGCAGTCTTCATCAAGGGCCCCCTCGCAGACGATTGACTTGCTGCTGTCAGCTTCGGCTGAGATGCAGGCCGAACCCCCCCCCCCCTTGGAGTCAAAGAGGGCCAGGCACCGGAAAAAAAGATGAGCTCAGCGGTTTCGGGATGTTGCGGGTTTAGGGTGGGGGAGTTTCGAGATTAGGGCCTGACACCCTGAACTCTAAACCCCTTTTGGGGATTGCAGGGTTTAAACCGTGTAGGGTTTGTTAAGTGGATTTTGGACTGGGGCCCAGGATCCTTTGCCTGCAAATTCTCGACCCCAAACCACTCAATATCCCAAGCTCCAAACCCCTAAACCCTGCACCCTAAACCCGAACCCTAATCCCCCTAAACCCAAAACCCCTAAAGCCTAAAGCTTGGAAAAGTTCGGCCACATCTGGTGCGTGAAGTTTAGCACCAGATGTGGCCCACGCTTTGGGCCAGTGAGGGTTTAGGGTGTAGGGTATAGGGTATGGGGTTTAGGGTTTAGAGCCGCAGCCTTCTAGACCGACCCGAAACCCGTGTGTGGGACAAGGATGAAAACCTAATTACCAATCATGTTCTCACTACGTACCTACATGGTTGCCGGGCAGTTAAAGGCTTCCGGACATTTCGAGCGCTGGCTTGAGCCAGGCACTCTTCATGCACGAGGTGCCAGTGCATGTGAACGCGACAATGGAAGAAGAAGTGGGGCAGGCACGGTCAGGGCGTTTGGAGTAGAGGGCGAGCTGCTTGTAGGGGAGGGCGTTGAGGTTAGAATCTTGGGGTTGGGGCCATAGCTCAGTGGCTGAGTGGATACACTCTACACTTTTTTGGGGAGAATATTACCCACTATAGAGCTGAAAGTGTACACTTTCTGGGGCTTAGGAACTCAGCAACTAAGATAGAGCTATTGACCAGAATCTTTTCAAGATGATTGGTTGACGGTTTGGCCCACCAAGTCCCTCCAGACCTTGAACTAATGTCCCAGTTCCATGAAAAACAACAGCAAGAAGCCAGGCCCATTAACCTGCACCGGAACACATCGGACTTCTGCATCCCCCGTCTAACTCGCAAGTTTTCGCAGCTCCCACCGTAAACCCGAAACTTATAAGCTCCGAACACAACCCTAAACCCTAACCCTGGGGATCAAAATGGTGGTCTTTGGGCCCACAAGCCTTAATATGAGTGCTTGGATCCCTATAGGGCAAGCCCTAAACCCCAAAAAGTGTGTCACCCGACGCGTCAACCCCAAAACCTTGACCTGATACTTGCAACACTTGGAAAATCCCAGACCATGAACCTCAACCCCACGCGAGATCTAAAGCATGTAGGGTCGATCTTGTGTTTGCCGGTTGATGTTTTTTGGGGGTTCAGCAGAAAGAAATTGTACCCTTGGGATAACATTAATAGTTACTAATGCTACTATGTACCTTAAACCAGGAAACTCACTTTTTTGTAGGTTCTTATTATAAACCCTAATATGGATATTTTAGGGACCCTACAAAAAAAGTAGGTTTTGGTAGGTTAAGGTATATTGACAATAATGATAAAGATTGTAACAATCTTTCGGGTTCAGACTGTCAGGCAAGGGTTGTTTAGGGTGTATGCTTTAGGCTCTAGATGCTTGCAGGCTTTAGGTGTAGGGTATCACCTTATTGGTTGTTAACTTTTCAACTTTTGGGGATCTTGTACTGTAAGGCAGTCGATTCTGAAAGTTTCAACTTTCATTTCCTTGGGTTCTGGGCCAGTGAGTCACCGTGAACTGCCATTAAAACTTAAATGTTCTGTAAGGTCCCTGCAAATTCTCATACTGGGGCTTATCATAAGAAGCTACAATAAGCCAGGCTGTGGTAGTTTGTTGTCGTTCAGAATTCTGCAAACCCCTGAGCTGAACATTGTACTTTCAGCTTCAGCATCCTTAGTAAGATATGCGGTATAATTACTTTCTCTTCGTTTTGTCATGCGGATTTGGGAGAGTCTCTGGGTAAGCCTGCGATGTCGTGTTCCGACAAGGCGGTTGCCAGCCTGCGGGAAAGCAAGCCAAGAACCTTGGTGGACGAGGCAACCCTAGCTTCTCCTTGGTTTAGGGTTGAGGGTTTGGGCTTCTTACCCTAAGGCTTTGAGGTCTCATGTGTGAAGGCGTCTGGGCCCAAAGTCCGCGCCATACTATTTAGGCACATAGGGCTTTGGGCTATTTTGAACCTTAGGGTCAGAATCGTTCAGGGTTCTGGGGCTTGGAGTTTAAGAGTTCAGGGTCGGGGTTAGGGCTTCCCGTTTGGAGTTCGGGGTTTAAGGTTTAAGGTTTGCTTTTATTGGCGGCTCAGGAAGTACACTAGACGATTAGAAGTAGGGATTCAAAATGAGGTTTTGTTGGCTTCTTGTTAGACTGTTGGTGGGAATCGCCCGGGAGTGTAAGTACACTACTTAGGCAAGTTTTTAAGCCCACTTCCGACGCTTAGATACTCTGCCAAAAGGCCTACTGGCCAAGTCCTCCAGTCTTTTAAGCCGAGGGCTCCAACAATAATGTTGCAGGAGTGTGCAAGGAGAAAGGTCGGCGGTTGTGTGAGCTGAGGTCGCATGTAGCGATGTACTAGTGGCGCATACACTGGCGACAGAAGCCTTTGTCGAATGACGTTTAAGGCCAAAGCTTGCCAAAGCATATGGGAGTTTCCGAAAATAGGGGACCCTAATATAGTACCCTAAATAGTAAGATCCATATTATAAGGTCCCCAGAATCCTTTTTTAAGGACTTATATAAGGAAACATTTTAAGGAACCCTAAAAAGGTAGGTTCTTATTCAGGGTCCAGGAATAGCTTAAGAGTAATGTATCGGGAATCCTAGCTCTATTTGGCCTTCGTCCGGTTTCCAACTTAATGGGGTTTACTGGTTTACAATACAGGGGCCCGAAGTATTAGAATAGGGTTCCTGTTAAAGGGGCCTATACAGGTTACTATAAGGGCTACTACAAGGGTTTAGGTTTGAAGTATACTCTAAAATAACATGTATATGTATATGCACACAGAGAGACACAGAGACACACCAACAGACACAGACACAGACGCAGACACAGACACAGACACAGACACAGACACAGACCCAGACACAGACACAGACACAGACACAGACAAACACACACACACACACACACCCACACGCACATGCACTTGCACATGCACATGCACATGCACACGCACACGCACAGATGCACAGACGCAAATGCACGCGCACGGGCGAAACTCGCGAATGTCACCGAACATCCTGGAACCTTAGACAAGAGTCTACGGTCTTATAGCCTACAGCCTACAGACTACGTCGCCTGATCTCTAAAATAAGCCCTATAACACCCCAAAAGCCCTAAATCCCAAGACCTAGACATTGCAGGAGGACCGTGGACGTCGGCAACTCCTCACAGCGGTACTTTTCTCAAAGGGCTTTTGCCTGCTTTCAAGTTCCGCGGGTTTGGTTGAGGCTATTACTAACCGTTGATATTATGGGAGCTAAGGAGCCAGGGATGATGATAACCCCTATGAGAAAGGAGCTAAAGAGCCAAGGGAACCCCCAAAACCACTCCTTAGATTTGTTTTTGGGTGTACCACCTTGTAGCCATGATATTCACGAGTTTCCGAGTCGAGCTTCCTCTGCTGCAAAATCGCGGGCTTTGATTGCTAAGGCGTCCAAAACATGAGGCAACGTTTGTTTCTGTTTCGGGATGCGGGGATCAGGGCTTAGGGTTATGAGACACGGTCCTTGCAACCGTTTGAATAGTCTGAAAGAATTATTTGCGTGAGGTTTTGTGAGGTTTGTGTGAGCGAGAGTGCGAGCAGAAGTGTGAGGTTGAGTGTGAGCCGGGATTCTGAGTGTGAGCGGAAGTGTGAGCTTGAGTGGGAGCGGGAGCGGGAGCGGAATCCGGAGTGTGAGTGGGAGTGTGAGAGGCCGATTCATGCTCACACTTCCGCTCACACTTTTTGCTGTGACATCCCCCAAACCCTCCTCATGTAGGCCCCCAAATGGCCAAAATTCGTCCCCTGCACGCTAGAGCCGAAGCTATTGCCGACGCCCTTCCTCCAAGGTGCAGCACGATGACGCGCCAGTGGCTCGAGCCTCAGAGGTGTTGAGTATTGTCATCTAGGAACCTGATTAAGAAGCCCTGGCCCTAAAACCCCAAATATATTAGGATTCAAAAAAAGAACCCTAATAACGGCCCAAGGTTTCTTAATCAGGTTCCTACATTCTTGCACTCGGTTTTAGGTTTTTTGTTTGGGTTTGGCTTGGGGCTTACACAGCGCCAGGGATCCTTATTAAGGGTCCCTCCTTTTACCCTTGGAGGGTTGGAGGTCAGGAGTGTTTGCTTTGGCTTGGGCTTGCTTTAGGGTTGAGGGTCCCTGAATGTAGGAACCCGATTAAGAAACCCTGGGCCCATAACCCCCAAAATACTAGGATTCATATAAGGAACCCGGATAAAGGCCCAAGGTTTCTTAATCAGGTTCCTACATTAAGCGCTAATCCCGAGGTCGCGCTAGGCTTCTGGAGGCTCTAGGGGTTACGGATTTAGGGGTTTAGGGTTTAGGACCCTTACTTTAAGTCTAAGGAATCATATATTAATGCTTTTGGGCCCAAAGACCATACTATATAAGGCTTTTGAGCTATTTTGAGCCTTAGGGTTAGTCGCGGGGAATCCATAACAGAGGCTTCGTCGTCAAAGTTACATCATGAGGACCAGATAAGTCCCGGGTGACTCTTTGTTGATTAAGCCAGTCTTCTCATGTCGACCCTACAAGGCTTCAGACTAAGAGGTTTGTATCAGCTGCAGCCATAGGGTTTGCACAAGTGTTCGGGTGTAGCTTTTGGTATCTCTCAGCAATCACATCTGTACCTGTAACCTGTGTGTAACCTTGGGTGGCCATGGTTAGGTAATTTAACCTTGGGTTGCAAGTACAGACATAATGATCCTGACTCTCCAAGTAGGGTTTGCTGCGAACTACCATAGTACCTCGAACAAGGAAGGTTACCCTGAAAACAGAGGTGTATACTGAGAAAACCATAAGCTTGTAAATGTATCCGTTCCATCCGTGGGCTGCCTTCCCTCAGGGTTGACGTACTTGTATGGTATAAGACTTAGATCTTAAGGGGGTTCCTACTTCGTAAAAGAATCGGGGCCAAGGTACACACAGGGTACATACACACCCTGTGGCAAGCCCCGTAAGCCCCAATCAAGCCCTCAAGGGCAGCCTTCGACCCTAAACCCCATTTTCCTAGACCCCCCAACTACCCCCTAACATACACCGAACACCCACTATTAGGGACCATAAGGACTCTATTAAAGTTCCCTTGCAAAGTCCTGGTAGGGACACTAAAGTTTAGGAGGGTGTAGACCTGAAGCCCTAAAAACCCTACACCCCTAAACGCTAAACCCCTGGTTGTGAGGTTTTACAGTTCGTCGCGGACGGTGTTGCCGCTGCTGAAATGGGAGAGGACACCCGTGGGCTTCGGGACAGAGGGGGACGAAGTAGAGGTCGGTAATTGATTAGGGTTTCGGGGTTTGGGGTTTAGGGATTAGGGTTTATGGTTTAGGCTTCTTACGGGGTGAGTAGGTCTGAGTAGGCCTATAATGCTACTATAGTTCAAAAGTTTAACCTCCTTTGGGCCAGGGTACTCGGCCCCTAAGTAGCGTTTACTATTCCCTTACAGTCCGTAAATACCAGAATATGCTCCAAAACCTTATTCTCAATGGGGACGACCCAATATACGAGACCATAATGGCAGGATCCTCATCACAATGATGCATTGGGGGAAACTCTGAAACAGGAAGAACCCATGTACGTGGCTTCTAAGAACCCAGACCTTCCAAAATCCCTTACTTAAGGAATATACCTTTTTTTATATTAGGGATCCTATTATGAATTAATGTATATTCCTTAATTAAGGGATTTTGGAAGGTCTGAGAAAGGCTTACACCATAGACTCTGAATCCCCAGCCCTTACAAACCCTAATCCCAAACTCTAAGAACACCGTTTGCTCAGAAGTGTTGCTTGCATGACATGAAGTAGGGCTGCTCCGCTCCCTGACGAAACGGTTCAGGGCTCAAGGTTTAGACTTCGGGTTCAGGTTTTAGGCTTCAGGGTTCAGGATTGAAGGTGTAGGGTTTGGAATAGAGGATGTCGATGCTCTGGAAACGTAGACATTGCTTTTGATGGCAAGCTAAGTTCAATGTAGGGGCCGTAAAAATGTCGTCTACTATTTAAGGGTTTCTCTTGTATGACTCTAGCCTCATATACCCCCAAGCCCTATTTCCCAGTACCCCGAGCCTCAACCTTACATGCTGCTCTACTCTACGAGGCAGGGAACCTTACAAAGCATGTGAACACAACGCGCACCACAAGGGTGTAAGTAGGGTTGAGCCAGGCTACAAGGTTCGGGCTGTGAAGCCATATCATCGCCCATCACTTACCCTAGGGCTCTAAGGACTCATATAGTAAGGCTTTTGGGCCCTAATCCCATAATATATAAGGCTTTTGGGCTATTTTGAGCCCCAGGGTTAGGACGTTTCTGTGACACGTCGGGTTGCACACGGGCTAGGATGCTATATGGGTGGTTGTCAAAATTAGGGTCGTTTTGGGTCCTTACTATAGTACGTCACCTATTATTTTGGGGTACCCAAACAGGGACCCTAATTTTGACAACCACCCATATGAGGAAGCAAGTTGTTTGGGGTCGGTGGATTTTACTTGGCGGGCTTCGTTTCAGGGTTTGCCCCGCTCTTTGGTGTAGAGACATATATATATATATACATATATGTGTGTGTGGTATATGCTCTCATATAAGCTTAGATGAATACTCATGCAATCTCCCTCTCTCTCTCTCTCTCTCTCTCTCTCTCTCTCTCTCTCTCTCTCTCTCTCTCTCTCCCTCCCCCGAAGCCGAAGTGTATATACCAAGTTCTGACATGTGGCGCACTTCGCAATTCAAGCCGAGGTCTGTCCATGACCCAAGTACCAGTGCACCTATGAATGAATAAGGTAAATAACGAGCAAACGCAGAAATGTCTGTGTATTTATCAATAGGCATATACACTCACATATAAAGATCTATATATATATATATATATATACATATCTATCTATCTATGTATCTATCTATCTTTACACATTAATATATTTCCAAGACAATTACATATGTATGTGTGTGTGTATGTATATATATATATATGTACATGCCGAACCGCAGATGTTGCGCATTCGGTCAGTGTCGGGGGAAGTCCTTGTCACGATTGAGCTGACGACTTTTCTGGAGAGGCTTGCTGGAGGTAGCCATCCCGTCCGGGCACTTAAGCAGTACTTGCACCAAGTGCGAGGGCAGCCAAGATTCAGGCAACGGCTGGTGTGTTTGGATGGCGGCATCGTGTTGGATGAAAATGACCACCAACTGTTGAGACCAGGCGATGTTCAGCTCGTGCTTGTCAACTTCTGTTCAGCATCTGAAGTGCAAGCAAAAGAGCTGCAGCATGCTGCAAAAAGAGGCTTGACATCAGCGATGGAGACAATTTTGCAAAAACCACAAGACCCAGATTTGGGTGATCCGACGCCGCTGCTCTATGCTTCCACGCACGGCCACCTGGAGGCAGCGGGCCTCTTGTTGGAAGCCAATGCGGACCAGGATAAGGTGGCCAACTCGGGCAAAACCCCTTTGTTCGTTGCAGCCCAGCATGGGCATTCGGCGGTTGCACGCCTTTTGCTGGAGGCCAATGCGGACAAGGACCAGGCAACGATTCATGGCTGCACTCCTCTGTACATTGCAGCTATGCACGGGCATTTGGATGTTGCACGCCTTTTGCTGGAGGCCAACGCGGACAAGGACAGAGCCACGGATAGTCATAGTGGTGCCACACCTTTGTGTGTTGCAGCTAAGAATGGACATTTGGAGGTTGCACGCCTTCTGCTGGAGGCCAATGCAGACAAGGACCAGGCCATCATTCAGGGCTGCACCCCTTTGTTCGTTGCAGCTCGAAAAGAACAGCTGGATCTTGTACGTCTTTTGCTGGAAGCCAATGCAGATACTGAAAAGGTTAGGCATGATGGCGCCACCCCTTTGTTCATGGCAGTTAACAAGGGGCTTTTGGAGGTTGCACGCCTGTTGCTGGAGGCCAACGCGGACAAGGACAGGGCCAACAAGAATGGCGCCACCCCTTTGGTCATTGCAGTTCAGAAAGAGCAGCCGGAGCTTGTACGTCTTTTGCTGGAGGCCAATGCTGACAAGGACAAGGCTAAGCCGGATGGCGCCACCCCGTTGTTCATTGCAGCCCAGAAGGGGCTTTTGGAGGTCGCACGGATTTTGCTGGAGGCCAATGTGGACAAGGACAGGGCCAACAAGAATGGCGCCACCCCTTTGTTCGTTGCAGCTCGCACTGGGCGGTTGGAAGTCGTGCGCCTTCTGTTGGAGTCAAAGGCGGACAGGGACAAGCCAGCAAGCAATGGCGAAACCCCCGTGCTCGCTGCCACCCAGGAAGGGCATTCGGAGGTTGCGCAACTGTTGCTAGAGACCAATACTGACGAGGAGCAGGCTAGGAAATTTACCTCTTAGTTGAGGCCAATACTGAAAAGAGCAACGCCATAATCAATTGCTCCACCCAGACCGCTGGGCATTGCAGCTCAAGCCTCAGTGTGAGGCTGTGCGCTTACGGCAAGAGGCCGACATTTAGCACCATCCTACGACCTCTTATTATACATCCTATGTGAGCCGCGTAGCTACGATTGTGACGGTTGCAACACATCAAGCCACTGCACTCGGCGAGATGTCTGAGCAAAAAGCACTGCTGAACCCGAAAAGTATGCAGAAGAATAGCCGTTTATAAGTGCTGAGCAATTATTTTGCACACTTTTGAGGGGTTCGGGTGTGGGTTTCAAGACTGAAGTACTTTAGCGGCTTCTGTGTAGTCCTTGACCGTCGTGGGTGGGTGGGGGTTTAGGGGGTTTAGGGTTAATGGGCTTAGTACAATTCTACTATAATGGGTCCCAACTAGGGATCCAAATAGCCCAAAAGCCTTATATAGTCTGGTCTTTGGGCCCAAAAGCCTTAATATATAAGTCCTCAGATCCCTAGGGATTAACCCTATTCTACTTATTATAATTATTAATAACCATAAACCCCAAACCCTGAACCCTAAACCGAAACTATTATTAAGGCTCCTATATTAGGGCTTTAGGGCTTAGGGGTTGAAGCAGTTGACCCCGGAGCGGGGTTCAGTTTTTTCAATCAGCTTTGCCTGGACCCCAAATAGCCTACCTTTTCAAAAGGTTTAGGGTTTAGGGTTCAGGGTTTTATGGTTCCGTAATATGATCTGAAGCCCTGAACCCTCACCCCGAAGCCCGAAACCCCTGAACCCTAAGCCGTTTTGGGGTAAGTTATAGGATCCTTAAGGGAGGGTGGTTCAAGGGGGGAGGGTATAAGGAATCCTTAGAGGACTGTAAGGGAACCTTAGGGAGTACTAGGGAGAATTAGGGATCACTGGGCTATATACCCCCCCCCTTGGACCCCCCTCCCTTAAGGACACTACAAGGTAAGGGCCTAAATAGCATACTTGTCTAGGGTTCCCTAATATGATTTCTATATATGAATCCATAGAATGTAGGTTATTTGGGGTTAAGGTATTTATAGTTCAAAAGTATTCAGCGGCTATTTGTCTGCTTTTCTGAGGGCCTGAGTATCAAAAGAAGAAGCAGAACTTTCCTGTATCCCCGAAACCTACACAATAGTAGGTTATGACCCCATAGCGATAGGGAAACCCTGGGCTCTTCAAGTCGCAGGCAAACAGCGCCACATTTCGGAACCCTGCATTGCAACCCTGAGCCCCAAGTCCCCTAAACCCTACGCCCTTAAACCCAAACCCAAAACCCCTGAACCCCAAACCGTAAACCCCTGTAAAGGAACCCTTATAGATCCCCCCTTATAGATTCCTTGAATTCCCTAAAACCTGTCATTGCACCACCCCAAAGCCTTTCAAGGAACCCTAATCCCCTACATTATAGAACCCTACTATAGATCCCTTTAAGGGAACCCTTTAAGGATCCCTTTAAAGGAACTCCTATTCATCTTTAAGCTCCCTACATTGTACCACGGCGTGAGGCCCTTCGCCTGGCAGCCGGCAGAGGTTCCGCTTCCGTGGTCAGAGAGCTCGTCGCCGCAACTCGGCCGCGTTAGCGCTTTGAAGGGCCAGGGCTGTAGTGCTGTGAAGGTTTGCCAGCAGGAGTAGGAGCGGGATTAGGAGTAGTAGGAATAATTACAGACTATAGTAGTTGTCGTGGTAGTAGTAGTAGTAGTAGTAGTAGTAGTAGTAGTAGTAGTAGTAGTAGTAGTAGTAGTAGTAGTAGTAGTAGTACTGGTAGTACTAGTAGTACTAGTAGTATTAGTAGTACTAGTAGTACTAGTAGTACTAGTAGTACTAGTACTAGTAGTAGTACTAGCACTAGTACTAGTACTAGTACTAGTACTAGTACTAGTACTAGTACTAGTACTAGTACTAGTACTAGTACTAGTACTAGTACTAGTACTAGTACTAGTACTAGTAGCAGCAGCAGCAGGAGCAGTAGCAGTAGCAGTAGTAGTAGTAGTAGTAGTAGTAGTAGTAGTAGTAGTAGTAGTAGTAGTAGCAGGAGTAGTAGTATTAGTAGTAGTAGTAGCAGCAGCAGCAGCAGTAGTAGCAGTAGCAGCAGCCGTGGTCGTCGTCGTAGTAGTAGTTGTTATTGTTATTGTTATTGTTCCTGTTCTTGTTATTATTGTTGTTGTTGTTGTTGTTGCTGCTGCTGTTGTTGTTTCACTAGCAGAAGCATCAGCATAATAAGATTCTGGTTGATTTCTCAGCCATCTCTTGCAGCTCTTGTGCGTTATTCTTCAGGAGATTCAGCTTGCCCTTTCTGTGCGGTTCCCGATCGCAAAAACTAAAGCCCCAAAACTAAAGCGTAAACTTTATAACGAATAAGTCGGAAGAGCACGACCCTGATGCTCTGAAGGTGAAACAAAACGAATTCCTGCAGAAAGCATCCTCAAACCATGTTCCTATTCTTTTGAACCCGTGAACTCATATGGGAGTTTCCGAAAATAAGGAACCTTAATCTAGTACCCTAAATAGTAGGATCCTTACAATAAGGACCCCCCCAAAATACCCTAAACCCTAAGCCCCTAATTAATTCTCGGAACTCCCACATGTCGCTCCACAAACTTCGTAATCTTCGAGGTTGGGCTCTCCGTCAACGAGGGCTGCCGGGGCACAGGCTACACTCCGCTTCATGTACCTTGGGCCCGCATGTTAAGGCTTAGAGTGTTGAGTGACGGGCTTTTAAGTTTTCAGGGTTATAAAACACCAGCCCTATATACCCTGCCTGGACCGGGGAATCGAAAGCATGTAGGATAATATGGTACTGACAGGGGCGTGGAGGGCATCCGGCGAACTTCAAACCTTTGGGGGGTGCGAGGTTGGGGTGTACCCAAAACCCCCAACTACCCGTCTAATAGACCCTAAAATACCACCCTAAACCCTAAACCCTGAACCCTGAACCCTAAACCCTAAACCCTGAACCCTAAACCCTAAACCTAAACCCTAAACCCTAAACCCTAAACCCCTAGGGTTTAGGGTTTAGGGTTTAGGGTTTAGGGTTTAGGGTTTAGGGTTTAGGGTTCAGGGTTTAGGGTTTAGGGTTCAGGGTTTAGGGTTTAGGGTTTAGGGTTCAGGGTTTAGGGTTTATGGTTTAGGGTTCAGGGTTTAGGGTTCAGGGTTTAGGGCTTAGGGTTTAGGGTTTAGGGTTTAGGGTTTAGGGTTCAGGGTTTAGGGCTTAGGGTTTAGGGTTTAGGGTTTAGGGTTTAGGGTTCAGGGTTTAGGGCTTGGGGTTTAGGGTTTAGGGTTTAGGGTCTAGGGTTTAGGGTTCAGGGGTATTTGGCGAAAGGCCGGCGAAGAAGCTTGATTTCCGGGTGTTGCGGACTTTTTGGTGGGTTTAAATACCAAACCCTAAACCCTAAAAGCTAAGCCCTAAATCCTAAACCCTAACCCTCAACGACAAGCTTGGGGGCCAAGTCTAGGTTTGTCGACGAAGCCGAGATCTGAAACCCTGAACCCTCACCCCGAAGCTCGGAACCCCTGCACCCTAAACCGGTTTGGTGTTTCCTGGACCCCAAATAACCTACCTTTTTCGGGTTCCTTGATATGATTTCTTTGTATGAATCCTTAAAAAGGTAGATTATTTGGTATTGGGAGTTCGGGTTGGGCCTCAATTCGATGTAGACCTTACCGTAAGCTCCGATGCCAAGTTGGGCTGTACTTCCTAGATTCTCAAGGGCCCAGACCTTCCAACATCCCTTTCATTGAGGAATATACCGTAAATAAAAAATAGGATCCCTACCCCAGTGCTCCTGGACCCTCGTCGTAGTGAGATCCCAAACCTTAGCCCCCAAAGCCCAAACCCTCGCCCACAAAGCCCATGACCCTCTTAGGAGCCCTAGGGTAATATGAATGAAGGCCTATTCCTTCTTTTTGGCCTCATAGATTAGCTCTATGATAGAAAGTTTGAACTTTGTGGGGGCCCGGTTGTAGAAGAAGAGAGTACTTGGAGGCCCTTTCGACTTAGTAAGTAGGGTTAGTAAGGTGGGTTATGGGGATTATAATAGGGTTTCTAGGGGATACTAAGTAGACTTACTAAGTCAACAGGGCCTCCAAGTAAGGCCTATTCCTTCATGAAGGGATTTTGGAAGGTTTAGGTTTCTAGATCCTCAAGGAAAATCTGGGGAAAGCCGGGGAGGCGACATTTGAGCCGACGCCCTTTTCGGGTTTGGGGATTTAGGAGGGAGGGAGGGAGGGAGGGAGGGAGGGAGGAGGTTAGATGGAGGGAGGGAGGGAGGGAGGGAGGGAGGGAGGAGGTTAGATTTCTAGATTTGTTCGGCAGGCGCAGGGGTTTCCAGGTGTTTTGAAGTTTTGGGTTTGCAGCTTTCGGGTGCGGCATTTTGAGTTCACGCTGCAGCCGAGCTTTAGCATTTGTTGGATGCAGGGTTTAGGCTGTGGGTGTAGGGTTTTTGAACATGCCTCACGCGAAGGACCGTGTACTGTGTAACTATTTAAGTTGAGGGTGGTTTCTGAAGCTTAACCGGCAAACTTGAGAACGGACTGAACTAAACAACCTGGTTTGACGATAATGGGGACATGTTTGGGGTTCTTGTTATACAAGACCTAGACCCTTAAAAGCATACCTTGTTATTGGATGACTTACTTTGTGGTTAGGATCCTATCATAAGAAGCTAAGGTAACCAAAACGGGGTACTGCATTTCAGGCTTCAGGGAGGTTACAGGTATACTGCTTGTGCAAGAAGTTTCAAGCTTCAGGTCCATGTGCCGATAGGGTCGACATGTGTAGAACCCCAAACCCTTGACCCCTAAACCCCTAAACATGATGAGTACGATGCCGAGAAGAACTGAGAGTGGCGTGGTTTTTATTGCATGCTTCTCAAGAGGCAGACCTTGCAGCAGCACTTAACACTGAAAAAACCAAAACCCCTAAACCCTAAACGAAGCATGTTCGGGAGCTTTGGGAGACTAGGTATGGCAGCATCCTAAAAAGGCTCAAAGACGGGGGGCGGGGGGAGGGCAGGAAAGACTCTACGAGCAGATATCAGCAGCTCAAGTTCTAAAACTCGTCACTCTGCGTCTGGTTGTTTATGTTTTTGTTGCGCCGCCCGATGTGTTTTGCACAACCACAGCTTGCCCTAAACCCTAAACCTTGGTGCCAAGTTGGCTGCTGCCGGTGGCCACGTGGTCGTCTGCGAGCTCCTACTCGATGCTCTTGCCGATGTACACAAGTCGGAGTCCCCAGCACGACAGTTTCGGATGCTTAGGGTTAAGAGTGTAAGGCTGTCGCTTAGTACTCTGGCTGTTCAAGTTTCAGTGGCGTGGAAGAGTTAGAACAAGCAGCGCCCAACCCCAATCCTAAACCCTGAACCCCTAAACACCTACCCCCCTGAAAGCCTGAACCCTGAGCCTGCCAAGAGTAGCGATATGTTTTGCGGGGGGTCCAATGAGATCCCATCGTTGGAGCGAACTCTTAAGTGCGGTACTTCTCGTTAAGGAGGCTAATTTAAGTTACCATACTGGGGATGGATAGCTCCACAGCGAGCTGCCCTCCAACATGGGCCGCCTTGCAATGTGGACCTGGATATGACCTTCTTCGGAGCTAGTTCGGGAGGAGCCGGAGGTGGTCCACAGGCTAATGGCTCCGCCGCCCACGGCTAGCCAGGCTAAGGGCCGCCCGTGGGGGCCGGAAGCCGGAATGATAGACCACACGTGGATATACATTCGGAGAGAAGACTGGCCGCTAGGGAGCTTCAGCAGACAGCACCAGGCGTACAGCCGGATGGATAATCGGGGCAGGCAGCCCAACAAGAGATCCACGACCCCGCCTGGCTATACAACTTGCGAGACTAAACAAGAACCCAGTAGTTTAGGGAGTTAGGGTTGCGGGCCTGGGAAACAATGGGCTGCCCAGAAAGGTTTCTTGCTCCAGATCTTTCGGGTGCAGGGATTTCAAAGCCTATGTAGGGCTGAGGGGTCAGAGCACTCCTCATCCCAAGCGTTAGCCCTAGACCGCTTTGTGGGCTTCAGGGGTCGATGCCTTTCTCTGGTGTTGCACAGCCTAAACCCTGCTAGGAGCGGGGAAGTGTCAGGGGCACCAACTGGGGCTTAGGTTAGCTTACAGGGAGCATGGGACTTAGCAACTACGGGTTATAGTACCCTAAACCCTAAACCCTTAAACCCTAAACCAATAATCTGCGTAAGACTTGACACTGAGTTAACGAAGTCGGTTCTAGTTTCTTGCAGCCAGTCTGAACTGGACGTCTACAATTACAACCCACATAGGAAGCTTAGAAGAGCCCATCACAAAGCACAGCCGCATGCAAATTATAAGAGAGTTGCTATAATACTGTCAATCATACCACTCAATACTAATCATGATGCTACTAATCGCAATTCGACTATCAGTACTATTACGACTACCAAGAATCCCCGGAAGCCCTAAACCCTACACTCAAACTACCACTAGTACCAACGCTGCCGCTGAGGTTCCAAGCTCCGAATATTCATATACTCCCCGTAACACTAACCTACAAAACTATACCTATACCCTAAGGCTCCAAAGTAGTTCCTTTTTGGGTTTCACATATAAGGTAATCCCAAAAAGAACTACTATGGAGCCTCTGGGTAGGGTCATACCCTACTCCCTTTTTCAAGGTACTTAACTTCTTGGTTATGATGTTTTTTTTGAAAGTAGGTACTCTAAAAAAGGGGTAGGTTATGACCGCACAGGTGCTGTCCATATCCCAGGTACCTAATTATTAGGGACCCCAAAAGCACATAAGGAAAAAACAACGTTTCGGGATTTGAGGGTACCCTGGATTTCTTAACCCGAATTTCTGAATTTGCGACGGCAAATGAACAACAAAAACACGAAATAAGGTGCAGCATGATTCGAGCCCGCAGCACTTCTCATTCCAGCTCATGTGCTCATCCACTCGGACGTGGCAGTCCAAAACTCCAAACGCCGCCTTATCCATAACATTTTTTACTTACCAGAACCCACCAAAAGAAGAAATCGAGCCCCTCAATTTCTTAAATTTAAGAAATCGACCCCTTCAATTTCTAATTTTGGTGTTTTTCCTATGTGGCAAAGCTTAATTTAAGCCCTGATTAAGCCCTTACAAAGCCTCCAAAGCCGTCCAAAGCTGTTATTAAGGCCTTAATAAGCCGTTATTATTAGGCTTTATTAAGGCCTTATTAAGTCCTTATTCGGCAAGCCCAGAACCCACCAAAATAAGAAATCGAGCCCCTCAATTTCTTATGTTGGTGGTTTTTTCCCATATGACAAAGCTTAATTTAAGCCTGTGTTAAGCCCTTACAAAGCCTCCAAAGCCTTCCAAAGCTGCTATCAAGGCCTTAATTTAAATTAAGCTTTGCCACATAAGAAGAAACCACCAAAATACGAAATTGAGGGGATCGATTTCTTATTTTGGGGTTCTGGTAAGGGCTGATTACAAGCTGGGTAAAGCTGAGATTCATATAGTGGCGTTTCGGAACTCTGTCGGCTGCCGCGCCCGAGTGGACAAGCGCATGAGTCTGGGTGGAAAGTGCTGTTGTCTCAAATACTCCCGTGCCTTCATTTCTTGGTGTGCTTTGTAAGGGTTTGGCACCGAGCTGTTGGAAACTCCCTTAGTTTCTCTTGTTTTGCGCGAACAACACCAGCCAAGACAAAATGAGAAAGAGCAAAATAAGAAGTTGGCACGCCGAGGGGTACCCTGGATTTCTTATTTTGAATGTGCACATTTTATATGTATGTTTTTTGTCGCACGGCTCTCCGAGGGGCTCAATTTCTTAAACCAGTGATTTCTTAAGCAGTGCTATTGCTGTACCTCATTGGGCTTATATGGAATATCCCTATCCATATCGTTGCTTATGTTCTTTTTCGGTGCCCTAAATCCTAAACCCCTAAACCTAAACCCTAAACTAGGATGCCCAGTAGTACCCTTATTCCCTTTTTGTAGTCCTAGGTTCCTTATAAAGTTACACAATACCAAAAAGAGAGCCTTTTTATTCTTAGGTTACTGGGTATCCTAGTAAATGACTCGGTCCTCGAGACCCTCGGACTGCCCAGAGTGCCGCTGACAATTTGCATGGGCGCTCGAGGCTTCGACCACCCTGTAATCATAGGAGGCCGAAAAGGGTTCCTAGGGTTCCTTTAAAGGGTGCTACAAGGGTTCCTTCAAAGGGATCTATAGGGTTTAGGGTTTAGGGTTAAGGCTTCATAGGAGGCCAAAAGGGGTTTTAGCCTATGGGGGTTTAGTGGGGATTAGAGTTCCCATAATAGGGTTCGTATTAAGGAATCCCTACCCCAAGAATCTTAAACCCCCCATTTGGCCTCCCATCATGTAACTCTGAAAACCCCAGACCCTGCAAAATCCTTTACCTAACCCCCCCCCCCCCCCCCCCAAAAAAGTAGGCAAGATAATGGCCCAACACCTGCAACAGGCTATTATTCTACAGACTTTGGGAGTCCAGGTAATGAAGTCATATACTTTAATTCATATCAGGGATCCTATTATGAATTAAGGTCTATTCCTTGATTCAGGGATTTTGGAGAGTCTGGGAAGCCAGGCAAGTGGATGGCATCACCGCGCTTAGCCTTGCCAGAAAGGCGCGCCTTGAGTTTTTATGCCGAAGGCTCCATGTGGGAGTTTCCGAAAACTAGGGGTACCGCGATCCTTATAGGGGTTTGCCAGGGTTCTATAAAGGGTTTAGGGTTTAGGAAAATGAGGGGTACCTCTTTTTGGTGTCCTTATAATAAGGATCCTACAATTTAGGGTTATTAGGTTCCCCATTATTCGGAAACTCCCATATAACCGCATAGTGCGCTGACCCTCCAACATCCCTTAATTAAGGAAGAGACATTGTCGTGTATGGTTTAAAGTATTTTCGGTAGTTAAGCAATATTGGATCGTCTGGGTACCGGAATTTGTTTTGAACCCGTATAGGTACTTTAGGGCCAAAGTATCTAATATCTACATGGGCACATGGACCCTTAGTACCCAAAGGCTCCATGTATCTTTATAGTAGGTACTTAGGCCTTAAAGGGGCCGCGATATAGGTACTTTAAGGCCCAACTATATACTATATGGGTACATGGAGCCTTAGGGGTATATGCTCGGGGCGAGTAACCCCGACTCGTGGCACCGATTCGGCTAAGGTCAGAACTGGCCTTCGAGAACGGAAGTCTTACCTTTGGTTAGTAGGGAATGGAAGAATGGGGTACGATTATAGCTACTACGGTTGATGATATAAATCCTGCATTACCCATAATAAGGAATATACCACAAATTCCAAAGTTAAGGGTCATTGAGGTCATGCAAGATTCATATCATCAACCGCAGTGCTACCATTCTTCCATGCCCTACTATAGCCAAAGGTAGGAATTTGCGGACTTCGCACCATTCAGACAACGCCTCGACAAACATCGACAGCTCACACCCTTAACCTCTTGAGCCATGAATCCAGATGAGCTTGTAAACTTAATGTTGCAGGAGAACGGAAAATCCGTCAACATACAATGTAGAATGTTCCCTATGACACTGAAAGATATACCCACAAAATTTGAGGCCGTTACACTTAGCCCGTATAGTAACTGTTTTAGAAGGAAGCCCTATGTAAAGGAGCCTATTAAAGCTATTCTGGCCTCTATACTACCCACCCTTTGCCACAGATGGGCAACGTCGAAGTGGAAGAAGCCGCTCGGATGAATCGTACAACGAGCCTCGAAAGCGGCAGAGCTAGTTTCGGGTTGTAGGGCTTCGGGTACGTAGTTTTCAGCAAAGAGCTTCAGTTTTTAACGGTTTGGCTGGGTTTGAAATTTAGCGTTTCTTTCCCCGCTCTTCGAGGTTTAGGTTTTGTGCTGCGAGGCTTTCAGGATTATTTTTGGAGGCATTCCAGGATTTAGGGCTTCAGCTGCAGCGCAACGACGTACGAAAGACCCTCCTGGCGGCATTGTCTGAGTCCCCACCAGCAAGCACACGACACACCCCCTAGGGTTGAGGTTATGGGACATGATTAGGCTTCAGCTCTTGTTTAGGATGTAGGAGTTTGAGTGGAGTTTGATGGGTTTGGGTTTTTAGGCTTGGGGTGTTTAGGATTCAAGGGTTTAGGGGCTTGGAATGGGACAGACATGCTTCTCCGTACTATGCTGTGCTGGCCAATGTACTGTCCGAGATAGTACGCCGTTTCATCGCAGAAATCGTCGGTATCGGTGAGCGGAATCGAGCGGCTCCTCAAAAACTGCGGTTTTCCTGTTTGTAATCTCTTTGCGGCGCTGCCGGGCAATTGGGCTTGCTGCTAAGATTTGAGTTTGTCAGGTTGCATGGAACGTCCCAGGTAAAATTCAACTCATCTGCGGTTTGGCAGTACCACCCCATGGTTGCAGACGACGTTGTGTTTATGTTTCTTTTTGTGCAGTGTTTCTGGTCGGATATTGAACGTTATTATTTGAGGCCTCCGATTGGGATGTGATCTGTCTTGACGAGCGTTTTCTGAGTTTCGATGTCTCCGGCCGGCACCGTTCCTGTGTGGGTTGTGAACTTCACCCAGGCTGTTCAGTGGCACACCTTTTTACTTTCAGGTTTCTGGGTTCCTATTATAGAATAAGAAGCCTAAAAAAGGTATATACTTTTTTTCAGTGGGTTACCGAACAGCCTAGTCCTAGTCACAATGCCAAATCACCCGAGGTCGTCGAGCGGCATGTGGCCACACTGCTCATGCAGGACCAGGTGCACGTCCTCCCATGGTCCGAAACTAGCATGTCGGCACCCCATCCCAGCATGTCCCGCAAGTGATCATTCCAGTGCACTCTGTACAGAGCTTCAGCACAATACTATAGGGGCCTAAATAATTACCTACACTGTTCTGGGGGTTTCCTTATAATAATTGTAGTATACTGGCCTCCAAACCCTATTCTAATTACTAAGGCCCCTACATTAGTCTATAGTCGTACGAACCCGTCTACATTGCAGCAAAATCCTGAGCCCGAACCTTCGAAAACATGCCGAAGAGCCCCTCCTTAGTAGCTGAGTGGCTTAAGCAACTTCTAAGGGGATCCCTAAATCATAAGGGACCCTCAGTCAGGTCGGTGGAGGGGGGGCCTCCTGCTGCGAATAAGCCTTTTCAGACCCTTACCCAGAGAGCCCAATATCCCTCAATTGAGGAATATGGCTTAAATTACATGGGACTTCATATTATGATTTAAGCTATATTCCTTAATTAAGGGGTATTGGGCTCTCTGGGTATCACGTCCTTTTTAGAGCTGTTAAGGCCGCCTATACCTCCCTCCCCCTTATAGTAGAAGCCAGAAAGTTAGAACATTATTGTCCTCATACCCATAAGGTAGAGTATAGGGATCCCAGCATCAATCGTCCCAAATCCATGTTCCAACTTTCTGGAGTTCACTATCCCCCCCTAAATGTAGGAACCTGATTAGAAAACCTCCGGCCTTTATTAGGGTTTCTTGTATGAATCCTGCTATTTTGGGGTTGCAGGCCCAGGGTTTCCTAATCAGGTTCCTACATTGCCCCCCTAAGTGTCCTTGTGACTGAACCCTAAAGTCCTAGACCTCAAACCCCTAAACCCTACACCCTAAATCCCTGAACCCTAAACCCTAACCCCGAAAACCTAAACCCTGAAATCTACTTGGAGGATCATGGGACTTTGTAAGTACATTTATAAGTACCCTAATTGGGATTATAAGTACATATAAGTGTAGTTACCTTAATTATAACCCTAGTTACTAAGTCCCATGAGCCTTTAAGTACCCCCCCCCAAGGATCCTTATGGCTGAACCCATGTGAAACCCTACAAAGGGCCTTTGTCATGGGAGCTCTGGACACGGCACTTGGGAAACAACCCTTGAAGGAGGTTTGAGGAACGATCGGAATGGCTGAAACTTTAGCAAAGACTGTAGGGTTTGAGGGTTAGGGCTCGGGGATGAAAATGTATAAGTAAAGTTTGGCTTTGAGAGCTGAACTTAGGCTTTCGAGGGAAGATGTACATCCGAGCTTTGGTTTAGTCCGTTCACTGGGTTCAGGGGATGCAGAGCATAGGATTCAGGCATGATAGTATTGACATGGATTCAGTGCTTGAGGAGCCAGCTTATCCCATCACCTTCATGGAGAATCTACAGGGGCCGGTATGATACGTGGAAGTCGACTGGCACTCGCATGCTGCAGGGCAATGCCGCCGACGAAGCTGCGCAATACCGTCGAGCTCATGCCGCTGCCTCGGCTTTTCTGTCCAGCCCCCCTTCTGCTCCAAAAGCACTTGGAGGTTCATGGGATTTAGTAAGTCAGAGTTAACAGTTTTTTTTACAAATGATTGCATGACCCTCCAAGCACCGAACGACATAGCGGTCGAGGGGGCCATCTTTTGGGGCTTCTAAAACCTACTCCGATAAGAAGGCGATTTTGCGACACACATCGCATGTCTCATGTGTACATATATATATATATATATATATATACATCTGCATATCCTGTCCCCGGATTTGTGCAGGCCTGTAAGCCTTATCGTGGAAAGCTTGTATCATCCCAGACTCTGATTCAAGGCTCAAGAGCAATGTCAAGTAGAGGCATGATGAAGCTAGCAACAACTAAAGTTATAGCTACTCGTACCGTCACTTATTGCAGCCAACATCTTCAACCCCCCAAAACCAGGCCCGTAAACATTGTAACAAGGACCTATAAGAACAAACATCCCGAACGCTAAGCCCTAGCCCCCGAGTCCTTACGGAAGCCTTAACGTTGCACGATCTATGCACCCGGCACTCTCTGAACTTATGCGACGCTGAGGTTTTGCCACGTGTTTCCGCCGGGGACCTGGTAGACTGGGATTTTTTTCGGGTTTATGGAGGCTCCTTTAATTACTTGGAGGCCTGGGGATTATAATAGGGTTTCTAGGGGATACTAAGTAGACTTACTAAGTCAAAAGGGCCTCCAAGTAAGGGTTCCTTCAAAGGCCTCAAACAGTCTTTCTGCGACGCTTTTCGCTTCAGGCGGCAAAGTTCACGTTTCTTGGTTTAGGGTTTAGAGGTCTAGCAGGGTTTAGGTTCTGATCCAGGGGCTTGCTGAAGGGTTCGGTAATGCTAAAATTTCGTACAGCTAGATGAGGTGTTTGAACGAGTTTGGGTACTGCACGGCTTGGGGTGTGGGGGGTTTGGGGTTTAAATAGGATTCCTAAATTGGCTTTGGTGTTATGGTGCGGAGATGGGTTCGTTTTTGAACGGATGCATTTGCCCGCCATCGGGAAGTGCCAATGTAGGACGTTGGGACCGGAACACGCCATGGAACTGGTAAGCCGCTCAGGTTCCGGAACCCTTCACGGTAAACCCTACCTGGACCCTAAGGAACCTACCTTTTTAGGGTTAAACCCTATAAACCTGAACAGTTTCAAACCCTAAACCCCTAAGCTCTTTGCCGAAGTTGCTTGTTCGTGCAGTCAGTTTGGGTGACCGCATGCATCAGATATGGCATAAACAGAGTTAGTTACGTCGGTATAGAGCAGTATCTGAGCTAACATGGGTCAATCACTCAACTTCAGCCCGTCCTGTTGCAGGAACCGGATTCAGAAGCCTAAGTGTTCCTCGGTCACACAATAGCTGTTATCTTATGGCCTCCCAACCCTGTAAAGAGTTAACGTTAGAGGAATGGTCTAATGTCTATAATGTGTGATGGATTCACGGCTCGGGGTTTTGGGGATGTAATTGTAGGGAGTACCACATCTTCGGGTCTAGGTTATAGGGCTGTTGGCCCGGCGCACGTCTCCCGACCAGTGTTTGTGAAGACCTTGTTCCGCCCTCCCTTCACAACGGTGCCGCGCTTTGGCGTGGGGGCTCTTCGAGGCTGGTCCTGACGTGCCTGGCAATAGATGCTCGCTCACGGAGTCGTTTATACTTGGAGGATCATGGGACTTAGTAAGTAAGGTTATAAGTACCTTAACTGGGGTTATAAGTATAGTTACCTGATTTATGACCTTACTTACTAAGTCCCATGATCCTTTAGGTGGGGTTTAGGCTGACTTCCTCCGTGATCTTGTGCCACCACGTCATTGACTGTCAGCTGCGTATGGAGTCGAGTCTCCAGAAGACAACTGCTTGGCTTCCTACTCAGAGGATAATTTCGGTTTGGCTTGAGCGCGAAGAACACAGCACTGAGGGCCGTGCCGACGGCCGGCGCTTCGTGGCGTACACCAAGGACAGCCGGTGGCACGGGCAGGACCTGCACTGCAACTGAGCATGCTACTTGCAGACCCCCTGACCTTTCAACCCTCTTGATTATCATGTCGTAGCAGAGACGACTTATTGATTTGCTAAATGAACAAGGCCCCTTGAACTTGGCACCGCGTAATTCCTTTGACCCTCACAGCCCTGTGAAACCCTGGTAAGACCCTTTAGCACACCACGAAGATATCATTTAGATTCACGAGGCCCTGTTTAAATTAAGAAAACGGAAACAACAAGTTGTAAAGCCCTATCCTTAACCTGCCCAAACCCACTTGCCCAAACCCACTATTATTTTGTAGGGTCACTATAAATTTAAAACTAATGTTAGAGTTTATAGTTGGACCTACAAAACAGTAGGTTATGATAGTGTAAGGATGAGACAATAAGACCCTGTTCAGAAGTTGATGAAACCCTTAGCCTTCAAGTATTCAACTTAGGGTTCAGGGTTTAAGGTGGTTTGGGGCTTTAGGGTGTAAGGTTTAGGGCTTAAGGGTTTAGCGTGGAGTATGGTGGAGTCGAAAGTGTATAAATACATGCTTTTGGGTCCTTTGGATTCTTGACATCCCTGCACACCGATGTTTCCTTGAGCCCGTAAGCCGACGACACTTGAACAGCTTTCTAAGCTCCGGTATCCGGTAGAAACCTACCCTAAGCCGCCCCAAAGTGACTAAAACAACAGCCCTACACTAAAAAACTGCCATTCTTATGCAAACTTTGCGGGTCGTGGCAGCCCCTAAAGCCAGTGAAACCCTTGAACCCTAAACCCTAAACCGTGCGTGGCAGGCCATGTTATCGGAGGCCCGAGTGCACTGCGTTCTTTGGGGTTTTACACTTTAGGGATGACTTTACACGGCTTCCGTCAAGGGTCGTATAAGAGTCTGGGTTTAGGGACGAAGTCTACCCTGAAAGGGTTTGAGATTCAATTGGGCTTATAGTGTCAGGGTGTGGGGTCCGGGATTTTAGGTCCTGAATGCAAGGGGCTCCAGAAATTCTGGTAGTTTTTAGAAGGGCGCTGCGCGGTTTTATGATATTTTAAGAGGGCAGGGCTTTCGAGGGGAAAAATGTGGGGTTACGGCTCAGGCATTGCAGGACTTTTATGTTGTAGTTGACATTAGGGGCATCGTCTATGGGGGATTAGGAGGGTTTAGGGTTGAGGGGTCCAGGGGTTTGGGGGTCGGTGTCGTGTTGCAGATGTGCGTTCAGGTTTTCTTTGTCATAGTTGGGTAACATTTTATATTTTAGTGGGTACTTAAACCCAATAAGGAATAATGAATAAACATGTACATTCTTAATCCTATCCCAACCACGAACCCTAAACCCTAAGCCAAAACCCTAAACCCTAAACCCAACCCTTAAACCCTAAACCCTAAACCGGGGATGTGCGTTCAGGTCTTACTGGCTCGGAGTTTGGGGCTTGAAGGCTTTGTGTCTCAGCCTTGAAGGGCTGATCGCCCCGGTTGTCAGGGCGCCTTACGTAAAGGATCATGGGAACAAGGGCTCTTTAAAGGGATGTATAGGGGTTCCTTACAGGGATCTATAGGGTTTAGGTTTAGGGTCTACTTAAAGGATCATGGGACTTAGTAAGTGGGGGTTATACATAAGGTAAATATACTTATCGGTACTTACAACCCCAATTAAGGAACTTATAACCCTACATACTAAGTCCCATGATCCTCCAAGTAGACCCTAAGCCCTATCGATCCCTTTAAGGAACCCTATAGATCCATTCAAGGAGCCCTTAAAGGAACCCTACTTACTAAGTCCCATGATTCTCCAAGTAAGGAGCCCTCGAAGGGCACGACCTGGGCCGACACCTCCGGAAAGAGGGGCGAACGCTTTCGCTGCTGCGCGTCACGGTGCGCAAATCGAAGGCTCGCAGGGGAGGATGCCGGTCGATCCAAGGACAAGCCCGCGAGGCCGGCGGAATCCATGGAGAGTGCATGATGGTGCATGCCGAGTGGGTGTAATGAGTACGGTTGGTCGAGGTTGCGATGCGCGGCCAATGCCCGCCATTCGAAGAATGGCACTGAGCGGAGGGTCCCGTGCAGTCGCGTTGGTGGACCAATTGGTCCGACCACGCCAAGAACTGAAAGACGCTTGGCAGCGAAAGTATCGCCCGAGACTGCGTTAGAGAAAGCAACTTTTCGTTCAAGATGCAACACGCATGAGCTTGGAAGTTTGTGTTTAGCCGCGTTCGAACCTCAACGCTGTCGACGAGTTCGGTTTCCGCTCCATCCTTCGGGAGCTCGGTGTCACGGGACACACCTTCGGGCTGCCCTAAGCCCTACCTACAGTCTCCATTGTAGTTCCTTTTTTTGGTTAACCAGTTTCATGGTTAAGATCCTATAATAGAGTTTTTGGTTAACCAAAAAGAGGAACTACAATGGAGACTATAGGTAAATTCTAAATCAAGCCAAGGGCTTCATCCATGAAGGGTAGACCCTAAGGGGTGAGCCCCTAAACCCTCAAACTGTTGAATAAGTATGACGTATAAGACAGAAGACCGCGAGGCACCTGAATTGACAGAACCGAAATACTAAAACGGCCACGAAACTGTGGGTTCCAGGAGGCGCTACATCCTAAACCCGCGCCCCAAAACCCCAAAGCCTAAACTGTTCACCCAGTGATACAAGTAGCCTAATTAATTGCCTATACTATTGCGAGGGGTTCCTTATTAATTACATTTACATTCAGAGCATAATAACGCACAAGACCCTATTCGATTATCAATGCCCTTGTATTATGTGAGTAAGAAACTACACAGAAACTCCCTACCTCCTGCTCCCTACTGTCCAAACTGCCGAGCTTCACGCACCCTGTCAAGGCGGTTCTGCAAGCAGCTCCCTTTGAGGACCGGGATTGGGGTATGGCATAGGTGGTTGCACTTCCAGTTGCTTCTGTTCTACGCAGTCTGTTGGAGCGCTGAGGTGCTTTAGACGGTTTTCAAGCGGTTGTGTGAGGGTTTTTTGTGTTGCTTGATTCTTATATTGCTGTTTTAATTGTATTGTGTTCTTCTCCGTTGAAGCTAGGACCACGAAAGCATGTTGTTCTTGTAGTTTCTTGGTTACTTTGAAGGTTTGGAAGCGGTTTGGGTTCTTGGGCTTGGCAAGATTTACTGTTTACTATAGGGGCCGAATTATTACCAACACTATTTTGGGGGCTCCTTATTATAATTACAATATAATGGGCTCCAAAACCCTATTCTGATTATTAAGGCCCATTAATATTGTGTGTTTTAGGGAATAGCAAAGTATATAGATGCCTGAAGAGTTCATAAGGCCACGCTGCAACTCAAGAGTCCTGGCCAACTAAGCTTCTAGGAGGTCGAAGAGTGTGGGCTTTCAGAATCCTAGTGCAACGCCAGAACACTAGTAACAATCCTAAAAAGTCCAGGAGCGCATGTAAGCATTCGGAATCTCACAGAGCACCCCTTCGTTCTGTACTGTGAAGTGCTTTTCTGTTTCAGGAGACCCCGCTGAACCGCATTGATGAGTTGGAACAGGATCGGCAGTTCTGAGGGCTGAAGTATTAAGAGTGGAGATTATGAAAGATTTAGAGTTCAGTTGCAGGGCCTGGCATTGTCGCGCGATAAGGTTGCTAAAGACAAAGTTCAAAGGTTCATGATCTCGGTTGGTTGTGCAAGACGAGCATGAAGACGGAGACGATGCAACTTTAAATCACCAGGGCAATCCAAATCCAGGATTCCAAGTCTCCAAACATGAGTTACTGTGTTTCTGTCGGGTATTGGTGAGACGCTTCGTCACGAACACTCGCGTTCGTATCTGCGTGTGGGGGAATGCAAGCAGCAAGCCCTAAACCAGAGAATCCTGTATCGTGGGGCTCAAAATAGCCCGAAAGCCTTATATATTATGGTCTTAGAGCCCGAAAGCCTTGGTATATGAGTCCTTAGAGCCCTCTATCCTTGAGCCTCAACACACTTAAGCCCGAAACCCTCAATCCCTAAAGCCCGAGCCACCTAATGTAGGGGCCTGAATGGGTTTAGGGTTCAGGGGTTTAGGGGTTTAGGGTTTAGCGGAATTATTACCAAAACTGTTTTGTTGGGTGGCTGGTGTCTCTATATTTAGTTACAGTAGAGTTAGAAAGACACACCAAACCCCTCGTCCATCGCACCGCGTCATGCAACTCCATTGTTTCTGCAGGCTCCGCAGACGTTCGGGGAGATGGAAAATGGAGGCTTGGACAGGCGCCCTGCAGGGAAGTGGAGATCTGGGGCTTCATAGGGCTATATAATAGAGGGGCTTAAATAATAATTGCCTATACTACTTGGGTGGTCCCTTATTTAAGATATATCATTATTATACCCCTAATGAGGCTTTATACTTTCCATTCAGGCGTTTGGAGAGAAACGACGAACTTTTGTCCGATGTGTCCCTAATTCCAGGCTATGCTTTGTGCTTTGCGGGGCAGTGGTTTAGGGTTTAGGGTTTCAGGAATTTTGTATTGTCTAGGGTTCTGACTTTGATGCGTAAGCTTTAGCTGTCTGGCTTACATGTTATTATTAAAGGGCTTATTGCCGAGTGCATTTGAACCATGCAGTAGGGGCCATGTGCGTGTATAGTATACGTATATACACATACATACATGCATACATACATACTTACATACGCACTTACATGCATAACTACAGGTGTATACATATATATATATATATACACACATACATACTTGGCTTATCAAAATTGCTGTGTTTGGAACGTTCAAAGGGGAGCCCCAAGCCTACAATTACCCGTATAGATAGTCGGTGGGAATACTTACATTTTTAGGCCTTGTGCAGTATATTTAGTATGAACAGTCTGAACAGTTTGAACTTGCATGGGCCTCGCTATTCAAGGCAAGAGTACATAAGGAATCCCTGTGGACCACTTTTGCAGTACAACTTAAGTGATACCAAGGGTCCCATCCATAACTTGCAGCTTACTTTATATGCAGACACCCTTGATATAGCCTATCCCCTGCATCTACAACAGCCAAGAAACCCAAATCGGCTTTATGTGGTGGGCCCACCAAGATGTTTGAACGCTGGTTTTGATGAAACCACCTTGGGCCAGCAACACAGGTTTGGAGACATGCGACCTCCCGTTTCCTTCCGGGTTAAGTTGGCCTAGAGTAGGACACCTGCTTTTCTAAATAGCAGACCCTAACCATAAAACTAGGTACCCCAAAAAAGGTAGAGTAGGGTATGAAGCCCTCAACCCTACACCGTGGGGGCCTTTGTGACTTTGAGGGCTGGCCCCCCGCGAATCTGTTTTGCACCTGGCCTCGCTCTTTGGGGGCCCCACCTCTGGGCCTCTACCCCAAAAGGCTCTGAAACCTACAAGAACCTGAAATATGCATGTCAAGAAAACTGTATGAAGCCCTACAGCACGCTGCAAAATCATATAAAGCCCTACTGTACAGCGCCCTTAGAACCTTGTTTCAGTGATCGGTGGTTTGCTGGTAAGCCCTGTGCTTAGCACGCAGGAGCCGGCACAATTCCTCGGAGGTTCTTCGCGAGGGTTTGGCCTCGGACCCAGTGAACGGATTCTTTTTTTTTTTTTTAGGGTTTAGGGTTTCGGGGTTTAGGGTTTAGGGTTTAGGGGCGTTTCCGGTCTGAGGGCGTACCGTCTCGGGCGATTTTAGCTTGTGTGTTCAGTCTCCAGTGCTTTGTCTAAGATAAGGTCTGGCTGTTGACTAACTAACCTTTGATATTGGAGGAGCTAAGGAGCCAGGGATGATGATAATCCCCATTGAATAAGGAGCTAAAGAGCCCAGGGAGTCCCAAAACCACCGGTTAGCTAAGTTGCAGAAGATTTCAGCAGACCCCAAACCATTAAGTCCTAAGTGTCATAGAGATGCGATGCAGCTTTTGGCTAGGATGCGCTGTGTTTCATAAGTTCGAGGGCTCTCAACTGAGGCATACTTAAAGGATCATGGGTTTTAGTAAGTGGGTTTATAAATAAGGTAACTATACTTATAAGTACTTATAACCCTAATTAAGGCAGTTATAACCCTACTTACTAAGTCCCATGATCCTCCAGTCAGGACACAAACCGACAGGCACACCTCGGTGGCTGTCAAAATTAGGGTCCCTTTTTGGGTCCCTATTATAATACGGCACCTAATATTTAGGGTACCCAAAAAGGGACCCTAATTTTGACAACTACCCACCTATTTTGCAGGCTTCAGGGGCCTAGCTTCTAAGCCCTGAACCAAACCCCACATTCTGTAGCCTAAATCCTGAAATCCTGGGTAAGCACTTCATTGTTCAGGATGCACTGCCCCACTCTGAGTCCGAGCGCACAGACGACATCGCTCCTGCCAGCCGTGGTATCTCGTCTTATCTTTTTCGAGTGTATGTTAGGAAAGGCTTTGTTTGGGCTTCTGGGGTGTAGGGCGGAGCAGCAAGGGCCGAAGGAGTCGGGATTCTGTGTTTTTGTTCGTGACTTCGGGCCCTAAGTTTAGATTTAGCTTGTCTACTATCGTGTTTCAGAAAATCCTTGTGAGTTGAGGTTCCCAGTTATATAGGTGCAAATGCAGGCTGAAAGGAAGCATTTTCGGATTTCCAATGAACTGAGACCATTGAGGCTTCCGAATGAAACCCCAAACCCTTTTGGTTTTGCCAACGTCAGAAAAGTCCGTCCCCCGGAGCTACAGGCTACGATACACCTGCATAAACCCAAAGTCAACTCCAAACCCACTGAACCCACTGAGCCCAAAGCACCATACCCCCAAGCCCTAAGCTGCGAGACCCCAAACTCTGAACCCTAAATGCAGGTCCAAACCTTTCCTAGAGGCACCATGCATCCGGGGAGCGCACTAAAAATAACAGACAACCCCGCCCCACCTTCAGCCACATCCCACCCATACCCGAAACCCTTAGCCCTAATCCCGAAAGCCTAAACCCTCGGGGTTGAGATTTTTCGGAGTTTAGGTTGCATGTTTGTGTCTTAGCTGACCATTGATATTATGGGAGCTAAGGAGCCAGGGATGATGATAATCCCTATTAAATAAGGAGCTATAGAGCCAAGGGAACCCCCAAAACCACTGGTTAGTTAGGAGCTTGACTTTTCGGGCGCGCTAAATCAAATCACACCTAATGCTTGGCAGCCAAAACTTCGAACCCCAACACCATAGCATAGAAGACTGGGTACTGATAGTACTTAGTATGTGGTATTTGCAACTAGTACTAGTACCAGTACTAGTTATACTAGTAGTACTAGTCGTACTAGTCGTACTAGTTGTACTAGTGCTAGTAGTATTAGTAGTACTAGTAGTCGTCGTCGTCGTCGTAGTAGTAGTAGTAGTAGTACAGGGTGCCTACTTATGCGGGTTTATAGCATACCATGCAATACTGCCCCCTCAAAAGCAAGCTATCCGACTTGTTTTCAGCAAAAGGTATGCCGTCGGTGCAAGAACCACAGCCACTTTGAGCGTGGGTGGCTTCAGGGCAGATGCTTCGAAGATTGATCCGAAGGGTCCAAGTGCCGATTGGTGTTTACGGTTTAAGACTTTATAAATTACGAGAATAGTTCGAAAGGCGCCTATGAGGGGAGGGAGTACAGGATCAGTGACTAGGGTTTTGGACCCTGAGCGGATGATTTACAAGAGCCGAACGTATCTGCATGAGCTCCAGTTTGTATTGAGCCTGGGGTCACGGGTGCATTGGGAAGGTGTGTATGTCCAAACGACGTTGCCTGAAGGTCTTTGATATATTACCCAGTACTGAGGGCACTTTTTCCTTGGATGCACTTGGACTGGGCCAATTTCAGGCTGCTAGGTCCCCTTATACCCTGAACCTTCTAACCTAAAGCCGAGAGCTTTTCAATAACCCCTGTAGAAGCCCAAACATTAGCGAACAGTTCCTCCAGGATACTGGACAAGTCAGTCAGCTAAACAGCCACAGAACTTGCTAGTTATATGGACACCATAGTCATATACCAGAACCCTATACTGATTGTCAAGGCCCCTACATTGCTTAGTCCGAGTAGTAGAGTAGGTATCCTTTAGCCTTTCTTGGGTAGTATAGTCCCTATCTAATCCCTATATAGCCCACAAGGTTAACCTTTAGTTTCCCATGATACCCGACAAGTAGGTAGTGCCCAGACCTTCCAAAATCCCTTAATTAAGGAATATACCTTAAATTATAGTAGGATCCCTCTTGTGAATTAGAGTATATTCCTTACTTAGTGGTGCCTGAGGCACAGTGGAGGAGGGACTACAAGGGCCATACTGTGAGGGCAGCTCTAGTGATGCACAGCCCCTCCCCCTTTTAAGCACCAGTCCATAAAGCACTACACCCTAAACCCTAAACCGTAGCACCCTAAACCCTTAACCCCAAACCCGAGACCCTAAACCCTAAGCCGTAAAATCTAAACCCGTAACGTAGAAACTGGAGCTCACCTGTGGTCGACAATGCACCATTTACAGGTCGTCGCTCGCGTGTTTGAGATTTGGAGTCCGATTTCGAGTCCAATATATAGGGGCCTACATAATCACTTACACTGTTTTGGGGGGTTCCTTGTTACAATTATAGTATAATAGGCACCAAAAGCCTATTCTAGCTATTAAGGCCCCTATATTAGTCATCAAGGCTTAACCTAAACTCCTAAACCTGAAAACTTAAGATTTAGGACTCGGGGTGCACCCTTAAATTGTGGGACTGTTGGAGCCCTTCTTCGGAGTTGATCCTGAAACTCTAACCCCTCAAGCCCTAAAGCTTGAGGATTTTAAGTTGAAGTTTGGCCAAGATCCTTAAGTCTCCAGCGGTTCAGCTTATACCTGAACGACATGTTCACAAGATAGGGGTTTCTGTTTGGGGTGTAGGGTTTGGGTTCCCGGTGCTCAGGCCTAAGACGTCAACCAACCAAGTCAGATACTATTCTTAGAGTTTAATTTGACCTGTGTTGTACTTTAGGTTTTTTTTCGTACATGGAGCCTGGAGATTACTGTACGGGTTGACGCAGTGCAGCCGTCTTTAGGCAATAATTACAAAATGGCTGGCGCACCGCGAATGTGCGTCCCTGCGTCCGTGAATTTGCGAAGTCGCCCCAGGTCCGTTTAGAGCGGAAAAAGTCTTGATGCACTGCCGTGAGGTGTAGTGGTTTAGCATTTTGGGTTCGGGTTTAATCCTAAACCCTAGATCGTACTGGATGTTCCTGAGACCTTTCTAGGCGGACGGAAAAAGTATTCGGCGTTCAAAAAAAACCTAAATCGTCATTACCTGACCCTAAGCCCTCGACCCTAAAGCCGAAACCCCCGCCCCATCCCCAAACTCATCTTGAAATTCAGACGACCCAGAGGTACATAACAACACTTCCGAGTCTTATTCCCTTTGTGAGCTCCTAGTCCCCGACACGCTTCCCAGGGAGCCTAATCACGATTTAGGATGTAGGGTATAGGGTTTTGAGTTTTGGGTTGTGGGTTTAAGGTTTAGGTGTGAGTGGACATGTACTAAGATCCTAGCCTATGGGTTAGCGAGTCATCCGTAAGATAAAAGCAAAGGACATTCGACCTTCTAAGCCTTCTAGGCGCACCCAACACTCTTTTTAGGGTACCTGGCTTTATAGTAGCGTATGACCCCAGGACAACAGGGGTCGCGAAAGTTTTCGCTGCAAGCCCGCAGCAAAAAGCATTGCACTTGAAGCCCTGAAGCTCTCGCTTATGGGATCCAGGAAGTACATCGCGAGAACCCCATTCTGAATGGGGAATTTCCTCGCTAGGATGGCTGCAGATGCGTCTGATGCCGCACATGAGCCCGAGGTGGTTGCAACTTGCTGCGTTATGCTTCATGGCTTGCAGGGGGAGTGCAAGGAGCTCAGGGACGTCCCACTTCGGGAGACATTCGCAGCTTTTTGCCAGCGTGTACGAGAAGTGACAGGGGCTGTTCACGACGGGCATGATGTCCAGCTGGTGCATGAAGCTTGTGTCCTGATGGAGGCAGGGCCCACACCGCTGATTTCTCTGGACATGTTCAAATCGTCTGGTCATCCCGTCGAGATGACATACTTGTTCAAAGAAGTTCCGTGCGACGTGGGAGCTATGTTGCCACATTTATCGCGAGGTCTGGAAGAAGACAACCCCCTTTTTGAGTTTGATCAAGTCAGCTTCAATCGCCGGCGGCGCAGTGTCGAATGGGCGAAAGATGCGCAAGCAGCTCGGGAGAAGCGCTTGGATCAGTTGGTGGTAGGTGCACTCCTGGGCACATCGGAGGCCCATTCTCTCTGCATGGGCAGCCGCCCTCGGCTCGCAGGGGAGGTCGCCGATGCTGCTTGGGGACGCCAAAACACATCGGAGAGCAACGGTTGGGTGGACAAGTCCTTGGCAAAAAAAGGGTGATCTTATCTACAATATCATCGTAGCTTGCAGCTTTGCTTCTGCTCTACGACCAACAGTATTTCCGCCTCGCCTGCACAACTGAAGATTGCATGCTTTCTGCCGGAGGGCATGGGCAGTTCGAGGCTACATATATAGGCTGCGACAAGTGCAGCTCAGCTGCGCTGCGAGCAACAGTGCAGTAAACAGGTGCTCGGATGTCGCGCAGATTTTCCAAGCCCGATTTGCCAATGCAGTTGGTTTGAGTTTCAAGATGATGCCACCACGAAGTAGCCCTTACAGACTTTGGAATCAGATATCGGATCGAACGAGTCCTTCCTCCTGGAGTCGTAGCCTTAGGTTCCGGGCG
Source organism: Symbiodinium sp. CCMP2592 (assembly GCA_905221615.1). Taxonomy (NCBI): domain Eukaryota; class Dinophyceae; order Suessiales; family Symbiodiniaceae; genus Symbiodinium; species Symbiodinium sp. CCMP2592. The sequence continues at coordinate 129,009 of CAJNDT010000311.1, forward strand.
GAAGCTGCCATCCTTAACCCTGACCTGTAGCCGAAAAGACTTACCTGTTTGAGGATCTCTCTCTCTCTCTCTCTCTCTCTCTCTCTCTCTCTCTCTCTCTCTCTCTCTCTCTCTCTCTCTCTCTCTCTCTCTCTCTCTCTCTCTCTCTCCCGATATATATATATATATATATATAGATATAGAAACAATAGTAAGGAACCCTAAAGAAGGGTAGGTCTTTTCGGCTACAGGGAGCCCTCACCACCCAGCATCCGCTCCCCTCGCCCTCGCAGGCTCCGGAAGAGACGAAAGACGCTGTCCATGTCAGATGCCAAGTGGAGAGTACCTATACTTTTTTTTGGTTAACCAAAATCTCTATTATAGGATCCTAGCCATAAAACTGGTTAACCAAAAAAGGAACTACAATGGAGACTATAGGTAAGAAGTAAACATTAGTTGTTTAGAGTTTAGGGGTTTAGAGTTTAGGGTTTTAGAAAAGTAGGTACCCTGAAAAAGGGGTAGGGTATGAGCCTCTAGGTAAGAAGTGTTCAACTGCAGTCAACATTAATAGGCTTAGGGTGCAGGGTATTAATAACAAGAGTGAAAACAATGACAGTAGTCATGATAACAGTCATACTCAGAAACAACCTGGTTGTTACTATTAGGATTAAAGTTGTGATTGTGTTTACCCGAGTGGTGATGATGTTAATAATAAGCAAAGCAAAATGTTTATGGTTCATATTTGTCAAAGTGCTACCAACAACAACACTTAACAACGGCAAAAGCACCAATTTCTACACTTATCAGAATATCAGTATTCACTATTAACATAATAAACAAAAGTAGTGTTACTAACGGTAGAAATATGAAAAACTAAGATATTAGCTTTAGCACCAACAGTACTACCATTACTAATAATACTCTTAGGAATGTCATGCCAATACAATTTACGGTTTAGGTCTTTGACAGGGCTCAAGATTGCATATTGTGGAACATGTGACTTTCACGATCTGACCATGTTCAGTCCCCTTAAAGTGAGAATGATAGATCTAGGGTATGGGATTACATGAATGTGAATTCATTCTGTGGCTCAGTTCCCTGATGCTAGTTTCGGTATAGACCATGAAACACGGTGATTTGATGGGCCATGGGGTTTAGGGTTCCGGTTTAGGCATTTGTCGGGCTTGCGGCCGGGTGTTTCGTGGCGCAGCTTGGAGGTTGCGTATCCTTTTTCGAGTGGTTTTCAGCGGGTGCTTTTGACGGATGTGCAATCAGTTGATACAATTTACAGAGGATGACTGAGCAGTTACTCAGTAAGCTTATATACGTGCTCACCGCCAGGCTGTGCACTTGGGAGCGTAATCATCACCTACGTACTATGGCCCCTGATCCTTAGGGGACATGCGTTCTGAATAATAACCACCAACACATCCTTAAGGACGAAGTTCACCCCAAGGACCAAGTGATACACAACACCGTTTCTGGCTCAGTTCCCTTCAGACGAGGTTTAGGGAATCTTGGATTCCTCGCATTCATGCATCGCTGCTCTTTCAAGAGTCGCATACAGCTTATCAGCGTGACTACCAACTATCACGGAAACCCCAAACATATGTAAAATAATGGCCCGGCGCCTGTAAAAGGATGCAAAAGGCTAGTATTCTGCATGCTGTTGGGGCCCGAGCAGTCACGTGTCATCATGAGCAACAGCATCCTCATCGCCAGCACCAACGCCAGTATCACCGGCATCGGCAGCATATACGTTTCTTGAGGGCACACCGATCCATAGATGCGTCGTCTCCTTTATGCCCTCAGACTCCTCATAAGGGAACTGAGCCGTAACCGGTTGCAGGTATCATTTGGTCCTTAAGATATGTGTAGTATGATACACCCCAATACCTATGCTAATTATTGCGGCCCGTACACTCAAGCCTATAACTCATTTAATAGAACTCTCATATACCTCCGATAGGAACTCTACTCCAATTCCTAGAGCTGCTGCACTGAACCTTTCTGGCAACCTTGCAGCCTTACTGTATCCCTTATAGAACGCTTTGAAGGAATCCCACCGACGAGATTAATTCTAATCACTGAGGCCCATACATACATACATACATATGTGTGTATATGTATATATGTATATACATCTGGTCGCCCCATGATCCACCTCCGTGTTTCTTCGTCGGCAAAGCACATAGAGGCCACCGCCAATACGACGACTGTGCTGTTGAGCATGTGTGTGTGTATGTGTATATATATATATACATATATATATATGTGTGTGTGTCTATATGCATATAGATGCATCATGCCTTTGTATACTATATATATATATAAACCCACGAAACTGGGGCCTGTAGTGTGTTATTTTCTGTATAAACACATATCATATGTGATCTAGATGTGTGTACATATCTCTCCATATATATATATATATGTACATATTTGTATGTTTGTTTGTGTGAAAATGCAGACATACAGCTAACTTTATGAGTGTATGTGTGTATATATATATATATATATATATATATATATATATGTAGATGCGTTTATATATACACACATGTAGATGTGTTTATATACATATATGTATATATATATATATATATATATACATATTATATATACATTAGTCGTGCAGCCGAGACCGACTCCTTGGGTGAGATTCTGGCCTTGGCGTCGGCCGCAGCGTGAGAGCCCCAGAAATTCGGGCTCCGCAAACCCTGAACGCCGGGCGATCACAAGATCACAAAATGTACAAAGTGAGCTATCTACTCTAGTCTAAGTGTATATATATATATATATGTATGTATGCATGCATGTATGTATGTAGCCATGTATATTTTATGTATATGCATGTCCTTTAACTACATATATATATACACAGAATTTCAATGAGACAGAGCCTAGTCGAGGGCATGCTTTGGGGCTTAGAGCCCCAGAGAACCCCATACCCCTTAATTAAGGAATATACCTGAAATTATAGGGGCCTTAATATTATGATTTAAGGTCTATTCCTTAATTAAGGGGTATTGGGATCTCTGGGGCGCATGGTTAAGGCTGCGGGGCTTGGCATTTCGGGTGGATTTGGAGTGATGTCCCTGTGGTGTAAGCCAAAATCCACCTCTTGCAGTGTCATCGCGTGGTTACAAGAGTAGGGTTGCAAGTATCCGGAGGGAGTTGTATGTACGAGTTTTAAAATGCATCGGCACGGATCTTGTTTACAAGCCTTTCGTTCATGCAGAACTTTCATGAAGCCCCTGCATGATGTAGTCCCTGCCTTGCCACCTACTTTTACGCCCAGCTACGAAGCGGCTGAAATCCAAAAGCCCTTGTTGACAACCGTTTTTACTACGAAGTCCAACGACCCCAACAGTAGTCTCGAACGTCAAAAGTCTTGAATTTCTTACGAATTGAAGCCCGATAAAGCTCCACCAGATGTTTTAAACCTTATCGTTGTTGTTCTTATGGGAGTTTCCGAACATAGGGGCTCCTAATATGGTACCCTAAATAGTAGGATCCTTATTATAAGGGCCCCAAAATCAGGTACCCCTAATTTTCGGAAACTCTAAATCCTAAACCCTTTGTAGAACTCTTCTAGCTCCATTTAAGGATCCCTTTAAAGGTACCCCCAAGTTTTCGAAAACTCCCTTATTTTACCCCCAATTCTCGGAATCTCCCTTATTGTTAGTATATTGGTATTATTGTTAGTATTGTGATCATTGTTATTATTGTTATTGCAAAAGCCAGTACACCCCAACCCAGCCCCCCGGGAGGATCTAGAAGTAGATCCCCTAATTTGAGGCCCTATACTACTAAGGGTACTGTATAGGAACCCCCCAATAAGGGATCTACTTTTTCAATCCTCCCGGGGGTCTGGGAACAGGTTCGGCCTTTGCTCGGTCGCGCTCGAAACCATGAGCTCCCGACACTTCGACCCGGGCATATTCCTAGGCTCGGGACGAATAGTTTTTTTTTCGTCGTTGAGGCTGGGGACGAAGACTTTTTTTCGTGGACAACCTGTGGTTGAAGTTGTTTGCCGATTTTTGTTGGCCGTGTTGGGCTTGCGCGTTTAGAAATCTGCTCAAGGGAAGGGCTTATGGTTTATAGGGTCTAGACTGAGAGTCCACGGTTCTAGGATGCTCGCATTGTAGGGATTCTAGAGTTTCCGGCTTGAAATTGCGTTTTAGAGGATGTAAGGGGGCGGGAGGCCTAGTAAACGGGTTGTAGATGGTTTTAACTGTAGCAAGGTCATGGGGTTTGTGGCCAAGTGTAGAGTTTGGTTTCAGTTTGCGGGTCGTAGGGATGGGTCTACTGGGATGTTGAGTGGTATCTGGCCTGTTCTTACCATTTTTTGCTTGGGGGACTCCTAGTAATAGTGCATAGACTGTTGCACAGCGGTTTACTGAACTGCAGCCTAGTTCAAGACTGCGGCTTTCAGGAAGCTTCAGGGTTTTAGGATGCCCAGTAGTACCCTTATTCCCTTTTTGTAGCTCCTAGGTTCCTTATAAAGTTACCCAATACCAAAAAGAGAGGCCTTTTTATTCTTAGGTTACTGGGTATCCTAGGGTTGACGATTCAGGGTCGCGGGCACGGTTTAGGGTTTAGGGTGACTTTAGGGTAGAATTCGGTGTTGGGGTTGTCGGGTTCTTGAAGGATTTCTATAGGGCTCCAATACCTGAGTCTCCCTTTTCCCAGATATCATAAGATACCTGAGCTTAAATGGGCATCTTAAAATGGAATGGGCAAGCCGGGCTATGATTGGGGTTAGAAGTCCATGATTTTCAACCTTACTTATAGCCTTACTTATATACTACATCCCTAGGGCCCAAAAGTAAACCCTAACCCCTAAACCCCGAAACTCTAAACCCTGTCCCTTGGGCCTAAACCCTAAACCCCCAAACCCTAAACCCTAAACCCCCAAACGCCTGAACCCTAAACCCCCAAAACCCTAAACCGTAAACCCTACTTGGGCCTTTAAGTAAACCATGGCAGGCCTCAACGGCCTCGTCGCGGCGGCGTTGTCGCCTGCAGCGCCATTGCCTCGGCCTGCCTCGTCTGGTTTTTGGGTTTGGTTTTGAGGGTTTACCTTAACCCCAAATAACCTACCTTTTAAGGATTCATATAAAGGAAAAAATCGTGGTAGGGAACCCCAAAAAGGTAGGTTCTTTAGGGTCCAGGTAGGGTTTATAAGGGTTTTAGGGTTTTGGGTTTTGGGTTTGGTTTTGAGGGTTTTGGGTTTATACGGGTTTTAGGGTTTAGGGTTTTAGGGTTTTAGGGTTTAGGGTTTTAGGGATTTGGGATTTCGGGTTTTGGTTTTGAGGGTATCCTAAGGGTCCAAAGGATCCAATAATGAGGTAGTTTAGTTACAGATAGTAGTTATCCAGGTTAATATCTAGGAAAGTATATGAGCTTTAGGCACTAAGGGGTACATACAGGGGTTTCTGAAAACGAGAGAACCTGGATAAAGTAAGACCCCTAAGTGATGAGAGCCTTAGTTAGGACTTAGGTCCATGCGACCGCTCCAGGATACAAGGGAAGCCAGACTGCTAGATAAAAAAAGTCGCGTAAGTGATAAGATCAATTGTCGTATACTGCAGTCTATCTCCGAGTTCCCTACAAGCTATATATATATATATATATATATATAAATAATATGAATGCTCTCTCATCCCTGCACTGAAACTGAATTCTCCAAGCGCCAGCCTTCAAAACCTAAACCCCAAGCCTGACACCCTAAGCCTCGAAACCCTGCCACCCTCGGGCCCTAAAATCCAAACCCGCAACATCCTAAACCCGAAACCCTAAACCCTTATCTATAGCCTCCTTAGGAATTATTTTTCATTTTTGTTCATATAAAACCCAAAAGAACATTAAACATATTTTTTTCATGTTGTCTCTCAGGGGGATATAGTTATAGCTATAGGCAAGGAAAGGGTTTTGGGATGCGGGCAAACATTCAGTGCCTTTGTTCGGACATCTAATGTCCCCTTAACCCCAAAACCCTGAATCCTGCAGAAGCAACCGTAAAGGGATCCTTAAAGGAGTCCTAAGTCAAGCCCTAAACTCTAAGTCTAAGTCTACCTTAAACCCTAAATACCCCAAACCCCTCCAAAAAAATACCCTAAACCCTAAACCCTACCCCCCCCCTCCCCGAATCAAGGAATATGGCTTAAATCATAATATGAAGCCCTATATATAATTTAAGCCATATTCCTTAGTTCCCTTATAGAAGACCCCAAACCCCTCCAAAAAAACAGACCCTAAACCCTAAACCCTAAACCCTAAAACGACCCCAAGTCTAAGGCTTGGCTTGGCTCACCTGCTCGAGGTCGAGCAGCTGAGGCCAAGCGCTGCTAGCAGCTCCAGGGCCCTTTTGGGAGCCGGCTTCCTTTAACAAAAAAAAGGTTTCTATAAGGGTTGTAGGGTTTATTTAACAAAAAAAGGGTTCTATAAGGGTTGTAGGGTTTACTTAACAAAAAAAGGGTTCTATAAGGGTTGTAGGGTTTATTTAGCAAAAAAAAGGGTTCTATAAGGGTTGTAGGGTTTATTTAACAAAAAAAGGGTTCTATAAGGGTTTTAAGGTTTAGGATTTTAGGGTTCAGGGTTCAGGGTTTAGGGTTTCTATAAGGGTTCTCTATATTATTGCTAGGGGCCGAGGGTTCCTTTAACGGCTTTATGCAAAAAGCGGCCTCCTTTCATAAAAGGCTTTCTTTCAGGGTTCTCTATATTATTCCCAGGGAGCCGAATATCCCTTAATTAGGGAATATACCTCAAACTTCATGGGCCTTAATATTATAGTTCAAGGTATATTCCTTAATTAAGGGGTATTGGGGGTATTGGGATCTCTGGGTTGCTAGGGTTCTATAGTTTATGTTATATTTATATCTGTAAAGGTACTAGGGCTTCCTTCAAAGGCTTTCTCTAAGGGTTCTTTAAATTTACTATAAGGGCACTAGATGCAAGGGTTCAGGGCGGAGGATAAACGTTTCAGGGAGTTCTGTTCAAGGTTTGGTGACTTGGGGCTTTGGGTTTCGGGATAACAGTTTGGGTTTAGGGCTTTTTTACGAGGGTGCTATAATGCACTACACTGCTACATGTTCCTTTAATGCATTCTATACAGATGCTATGTTTCTACAGCATTCTTTGAAGGTTTCTATGCGCGATACTTTACGACCCTGGGGACTCGAAGCTTCAAAAGATCCCCAGAGCCCTTTGCCCCAGAACGTCATGGATCCCTTAACGGAAGCCCTAACCGAACCTTTAAAGGACCGCTTCACAGAATTCCATTAAAGGAGCGCTTCAAGGAATCCTACACCCTCTGCCGATCTCTGTCAGGAGCCCTTTAAGGGTTTAGGGTTTAGGGTTTAGGCTTTAGGGTTTAGGGTTTTGCCTGGTCCTTTCCGACAAGGCTCCCAAGCATGCGTGTGGTGCGGATGTTGCTGCTGAATGCACTGCTAGGGCGCCGGCCCTGGCTTGGTTTTGGGGGTTGAGGTTTTCGGGTTTACAGTAAACCACATAAAGTTGGAAACCGGATGAAGGCTAAATTGTGCTGGGATTCCCTATACATTACTCTTAAGGATTGAGGCTATGGGGTTTCCAACTTTTTGGCTTCTACAGTAGGGGTTTGAGGTTTTGGTCATCATCATCACCCATCATCATCAATCAACATCAACATCACCTGTCGGTTCTTGCTGTACCATCGCTCACTTTGGTGCGGTCTCGGCCGTAGTCAAGCGTCACAGCTTCACTATCGGCACCTAGGTCTTCAGAAGGCCACACTTGGTCCGTCGCCACAAACCCTGAACCCTACCTTAACCCCAAATCACCTACCGTTTTAAAGACTCATATAAAGAAACCATATTAGGTTATTTGGGTCCAGCTAGGGTTAATTAGAACTAGTGGGGGGCGCCTCGCAAGTGGTGTTGTTGCCTTTCGTTGAGGCCCCAACCCTTCCAACCTGGATCGTCTCTCTGGGAGCCCCCTTTTGCCTATAAGGGTTCCTGGTTTAGGGTTCAGGGTTTAGGGTTCAGGGTTTAGAGTTTAGGATTCAGAGTTTAGGATTTAGGGCTATAGGGTTCTATAATGGGGTGCCCTTTATAGTGGGTTCTCTTTCCTGTAACCTGCCGTAAATCCTGCACCTCCCATAACCCAGTACCTCAGTATCGAGTGCCCTGGGCTCCCGATGTAAGCCTCAAGCCCGAGACCGTCAAAGGGTTCCTAAAAGGGATCTATGGGATTCCTTAAAGGGATCTATAGGATTCCTTAAAGGGATCTATAGGGTTCCTCAAAAGGGATCTATAGGGTTTAGGGTTTAGAGTCTACTTGGAGGATCATGGGACTTAGTAAGTAGGGTTATAACTGCCTTAATTGGGGTTATAAGTACTTATAACTATAGTTACCTTATTTATAACCCTACTTAATTACTAAGTCCCATGATCCTTTAAGTAAGGGTCCAAAGGACCCAATAATTAGGTCCTTAGGTTTCGGATAGTAGCTATGTAGGTTACAATTTGGGAGAGTATACGGGTGGTTGTCAATATTAGGGTCCCTTTTGAGTCCTTATTATAATACGGCACCTAATATTTAGGGTACCCGAAAAGGGACCATCATTTTGACAACCACCCATATGATCATTAGGTACTCGGTCCCTTACTCGGACCTTAGGGAAACAGCTTGAAACTTGACATGCGCCAAACATTCAGGTCTCGAGGTCAAACACTACACCCTAAACCCTTAGCGGTACGCCTTTTCGGGTTTGTGGGTGTAGTAGAATTGGGGTTTCAGGGCCGTAATTCCTGAGCCTAAACGAGGCCCTTCAACCTTGAAGTCAGGACCCTCAAACCCTTTAGGGTTTAGGGTTAAACCCTTATGCCCTCATGCCCGCGACCGCTGAGCATGAGCTTGAATTGAATCTTCTGGAAGGTGCATCTGTGCCAACTACCTCTATGCATTCGCTCTGTTGAGGTCATGGGCCCTGCAGGGTTGGGGTTAGGGATGACCTGTAACGGTGCTTAAAGGATCATGGGACTTAGTAAGTGGGGTTATAAATAAGGTAGCTATACTTGTTAAGTACTTATAACCCCAATTAAGGCAGTTAGAACCCTACTTATAACTAAGTCTCATGATCCCCCAAGTGGGTCATCCCAGATCTGTCAAAACACCCTATTCCGCAATATTATGTTGATTCTCATGCGGTCGCCGGGATGTTGTAAGGGGTTTAGCAGTTTGGCTCTTGGGGGTTTTGGGCTTTGGCTTCGTCCGTAGATGAAAAACCTGCGAAGCTCGCCCAAAAGACACATTGATCCGTTTGCAGACTTTCCTCCCACGCCCTGAGTCAACCAACACAGCCCAAATACCCCTCAGCTAAGCAAAGTCCCTTGAGTTCCACAAATCAAGCCTGAGATAATTCAAAAAATGTTGTTTAATCTAGGACCCAGAGTAGGCCCTTATTCCCTTTTTTTAGGGTTTAGGTTGTCTTGTAACCTGCTTTAAAACAAAAAGGGCACCCTTTTTATTCCTACATTACTCTTGGGTCTAGTAATTGAGGTTTGGGGTTCCACAGAGCCCCCAAAGTCAAGGAGTCTTGAGATAATAGTAGGGATCTCTCGCAGAGGAGGGTACTGGCTTCTCGGGAAGGCGTAAACCTTCTGCAATCCAAAAACTTGTAATACAAATTGTTACAAACCTTACCCTAAACCCAAAACCCAAAACCCTAAAATTTATGCCCCAAAACCCCAAAGCTTGAAGCTACACTCCTACACGCCTCGCTTGCACGAAGCGTTCCGAAGACCCTCCGGGCTGACAAAAAAAAGGCGATAACAAAAATGTGAAACCTGAACCCCTAACCCAAACCGGAACCCCTAAGCCCTGAACCCTACAACTGAACCCCAAAGCCTTGCCCGAAACCCTAAACCTGAACCCCTAAGCCCTCAACCCTAAAAACCCTAAGGTTATCCCCTAAACCCTATAAACCCTAAGGTTATCCCCTAAACCCTAAACCCTAGAAACCCCTAAGGTTATCCCCTAAGCCCTAAACCCTATAAACCCTAAGGTTATCCCCTAAACCCCTAAGGCTCCATGTACCCATATAGTATATACTTAGGCCTTAAAGTACCTATATAGGGACCCCTTTAAGCCTTAAGTATCTACCATAAAGCTACATGGAGCCTTTGGGTAAGGTTATCGCCTGTTAAACTACCAAACCCTACTGTGGTGTAGGTTCTTGTTATAAAGCTTAATCTGGAATTTATAGGGACCCTACAAAAAAGTAGGTTTTGGTAGGTTAGGGTAAACCTCTATAAACCCCTAAGGTTATCGCCTGTCCTGGCGACCGCATCCCTGTCGCTGTCGATACCGATCTCCGCTGCCGTGGACGAAGCAGGGGGTCCCAGCGGGTTTTGGCGGCTAAGGGCTTTTATTTAGGGCTTACTTGGAGGCCCTTTTGACTTAGTAAGTCTACTTAGTATCCCCTAGAAACCCCATTATAATCCCCATAACCCACCTTACTAACCCTACTTACTAAGTCAAAAGGGCCTCCAAGTAGGGATTAGGGTTTATATAGTTCAGGGTTATGTAAAGTTTCAGGGTTTAGGGTTTGGGGTTTAGGGTTTAGGGTATGCGGGGGGGTAGGGCTCAGGGTTTTCGGTTTTGGGTTCAGGGTTTTAGGGTGCTAAGCCTCAATCACACTTAACCGAAGCAGCATGGGCTCTGACCGGGGAGGATGCAACTGTCCCCCAGAGTTGGGCAGCTGATGGCTATTGGCTGCCGCACCCATTTCTCGCGGTCGACTCACTGACTCCTAGCTGTAGTCTCCTTGTGCCGGATCTTGTTCTTGCCGTTTTGCTCCCCTCAGGACTGCTACAGCATGCACGTCTTACGCCCCAGGGGTTTTCAGCAAACCCCAAAACCCTAAATTCAACACTCCTACACCCAAAACTCCTAAACCCAAAACTCTAAAACCCAAAATTGTAATTCCAAAACCCAAAACCTAAAACTCTAAAACCACAACCCAAAAACTCCAATACCAGTTATAAAGAATCCTAAACTCTAAAACCCAGAACTCCAAAACCAGTCATAAATATCCTTACTTACACCCCAATCAGAGTTCAAAAAATTCCTTACACCTTGCACGCCCTTTCCGCTCAAAAGAATCGGCAGATTCCTGTCAGAAGCTCTACGACTCTGAGCTTACAGGGGTTCCTAGGGTTCCTTGAAAGGGGGTCTATAAGGGCTACTATGAGGGATCGAAACTAGTCTTCCAGGACCCCCCAAGGGAACGAAGCCTTATGGCTCTCAATAGTGGGTATAGGGAGTATATATGAAAGGGTAGTTGGGGGGTCTAGGTACGCACTAGGAACGCCAAAGAGCGAGCATGGCCGGCTGCAGGATCCAAAGCCCCTTTAACCCCCAAGGGTCTTCAGGGCCTCCCGCCAAACGATCATGTACACTTTGGGGTGAAGGGTCTAGATCAGATGATGTAGAGACGTGCCTGCAGCCCCAAACCCCACAAAGCAGTAGGTATGGCCGCATGACTGCTCCTGGATCCGCAGAACCCAGCAAACACTCTGCTGGCATGTCGGGCTTGGGTCGCATTAGCCCGAAAACCCAAAAACCTTCAAGCCTCAAAACCCTAAACCCCCAAAGCCTGAAAAAAAACTCTGAGCGAGTCACACACACACACACACTTCCAAGCAGAAGCCCCCACCATTCCTTGCCGGGATGGATGCAGAGCGCGCTTGCTCCAATTTCCGCGTGCTTGTCGAAAGCCAAGAGGCCGAAGCCTTTCAAACGCGAGGGTTTAGGGTTTGGGGTTTTGGGTTTTAGGATTTTGAGTTTGGGTCGTTTGGGGTGTAGGGTTTGGGGTTTTGGGGTATAGGGTTTCAGGCTTAAAGGATCGTCGGACTTAGTTATAAATAAGGCAACTATACTATACTTATAAGTTATAAGTATTTATAACTCGAATTAAGGCACTTATAACCTTGCTTGCTAAGTCCCATGATCCTCCAAGTGCGGGCACCAGGAGACTTAGTAAGTAGGTCAGAAGTAAGCTTACAAGCATTGTAACCCCAAATGTGGGGTAATCATAAAACCGCTCCTTTTCAAAGCCAAGTCTGTTAGGGTCTGGAGGGGCTTAGAGTTTAGGAACTTGTGAATTGATGCTTTCAACTTGTTATGAGGATGACATGGGTATCGAAGTTCCGGATTTGCTTCGGGGTTGAAGGCTAAACAGTGTTTGTTGCGATGGATGCTAGGGCAAACATTTGCTCAGAGCTGCCAGTGATAGTGGCTAACTCGTGTTTGGGATATGTATTTTGGTGGAAAAAAATTTCGGAGTTTAGGGTGTGGGGAGTGAGGTATGTGTCAGGCCCCTGAAATGCGGGGAAGGTCACGACAGCCTTACAACCCACAACTCGAGCGCTGAACACGAAGTCCTTTTCGGGACGCTGTTTTCCCGCTGGATATCTGGAGAATTGGCCCCCGCCCTCTCTCATTTCAGGCTCACTCCTACCCAGACCTTCCAATATCCCTTAATTACGGAATATACCTTAGTTCATATTCGGGATCCTATAATAATTTGTGGTATATTCCTTAATTAAGGGATTTTGGAAGGTCTGGGTGATCGGGCGCGGGAGTTGGCAGGAATCGGCGCAAAGCGGGGGGATGGGATTGTGGTAGTTTCTGCTGCGGATGTAGCATAATATAGAGGCCTCATTAATTTCCTATACTATTTGGGGGGGGATCCTTATTGTGATTATAGTATAATTGCTAATGGGCCCCAAAACCGCAGTCGGATTATCAAGGCCCCTACATTGCGGCCCTGAGCAACATGCCGCCTTGGTTCTTCCGTATTTTGCTTTTGCATTCAACTCGTCCGGGGTGTGGGGGCCAAGGGTTGAGGGTGTGGAGTTTAATTTGCGTTTAAGGTCCGGGATTTGGGGCTAGTCTAGGGTTTCGTTGTCAACGTTCAGTTCAGGGCATTCCTTTGAGCGCAGGGTTTGGAGCGCACCGCCTTGTAATTAACTGAAATTCTGCGCAAGGACGATGCAGTTTATGAGACTTAAACCTCTAAACCCTATTATTTGTGGAAGGTTTAAGGAATCAGGCTTGGGGATGGGGGGGATTTCCGTAGTAGCCAGCCCTTGAGAGTCTTGTAGCTGCAGGTCACCTCGTTTACATAGAATGTTCCAGCTGCTACGACACCAAATATCCCGTCCCGCGGTTAAGGGTTTCCGATGGATCCATCTACCCTAAACCGTAAACCCTACACCGCCTGCAGGCGAAATCGTTGTACGTCCGGGCCGCCGAAGCTAGCAGCTCGGACGCAAGGTGCAGCAGTGACAACTACAGAGGTTTGCAAATCATTTATAGCATGATTCCTCAGGTAGAATACTTGCATGCATCCATAAACCCTAAGCCCTAAGCCCAAACGATTGTGGTGGCCCCCGATGTCTTTCACAGTCAGTTGGGCTCCCATCATCAATCCCTCCCTCAAGCTTCACCCTCAGAACTCATCGAAGCCCCTTCATCGGGTTTACGGCTGAGGGGTTCAGGGTTTAGGGCCTTAGGGTACCAAAGGAACACAGGGTGAAATATAGGAGGTCTGACCAAGTAGCGTATCCCCTGGGAGTCTCTGGTGCAGTTTTGGTCTCATGTCTCCCGATAGAGTAGGACACATTGCTGTGTCGCACGGATTTCGCAGATTCTGTTTGCTTAAGCCGTGAAAATCCCTGAGCCCTAAGCCCCTAGACTCGGTGTAGGCCCCAAATCCTGAACCCATAAACCCTAATTAAACCGTATGCAAAGGACTGGTTGGCCCCTCCTCTGGTAATTAAGTTTCTGAGACAGCTGTCGCCGGTTCAGCATGCACGAATCTACATCTTGAGCTCCATCTTCGCCTCGTTCAATGTTCACAGACCGTCCAAAATCCCTTAACCAGGGAATATATACCTTAATCATATTATAGTTCTATAAGGGATCTAAATTAGGGGCCTTAATAATTAGAGTAGGGTTTGTGGGTATAGTATAGTATAATTGTAAGAAGGAGCCCTTAAAAACCCTAGTCTAATTATTAAGGCCCATACAGTAACCTTAAACAGGTGTTCGGGCTTTGGGCCGGAGTGTCGGATATGCTGTCATGTCATGGCGTTTGCTGCTCTCTGTCGGGGCTCAAGCCGTGCCCGCACTTGGACAAAATGACGGACGCCGAACTGGCACGCGTGGTTTACAGGGACAATATTCGTTTGAAACACAGGACCCGCATGCGCGCGTGGCGCCATCAGTTGGAGCCGGCATGGACGCGCTCCACGCGTCGGCCGAGAACTTCGAGCGCGACTGGCAGGACGCGGCAGAGGAGGCTGCCGGTGCAGAGAAAAAGGGCTCGGCTCAAGACAGCGAGCCCGAACCGAAGGCCTTGTAAAAGGGATTAGAGTTCCTAGGTTTCACAGCAATGGTAGCATTAGTGAGAATACAATAACAACAAATTCTCTGATACGAAGAATAAATCATTATTTATTATTTTTGGAATATTAAAATAATGGGCTTCTTGTCGCTTGAACCGACGTGAAGAACGTGAGCCCGACTGTCAGGAAATACACACTCAGCAGACTCGAGGGAGACTGGGAAGTTACTGGGGTTATCTAGGGGTGTGTTCGGGACAGTCGACTTCACTGCTGCTAGGTCTCGGGATCACGAGGGCCTGAAACCCTCAACCCCAAATCTAAAATGCAGGGTCTGCTTGGAGGTTCATGGGTAGTTATAAGTCGAGTTAGAACGGTTAGAAGTAAGGTATCTGTACTTACAACCCATATTAGGGGACTTACAACCCCACTTACGGCTACCCATGAACCTCCAAGTGAGGGTTCAGGGTTGTGATGGTGCTTTCAACCTTAAACCCTAAAACCCTAAACCTTAAACCCTAAACCTTAAACCCTAAAACCCTAAACGGCCCTAAACCCTGATCCCTAAACCCTGAACCCTAAACCCTAAACCCTAAATCCCTAAACCCTGAACCCTAAACCCTAAACCCTATATAATCCCTAAAGGCCCTAAATGGCCCTCGATCTCCTACAGCCCTTAGTTACACCTAACCCCTGCTTGGAGGCCCTTTTGACTTAGTAAGTCTACTTAGCATCCCCTAGAAACCCTATTATAATCCCCATAACCCACCTTACTAACCCTACTTACTAAGTCAAAAGGGCCTCCAAGTAAGCCCAACAACACCCAGACCCTGCACCCGAAACCTTAAACCCTCAACCTGAAAACCCTAAGCCCTGAACCCCAAACCCTAAGCTTTAAACCCTAGATCCTAAACCCCAAACCCTAAACCCTAAACCTTAAACCCAAAACCTTAAACCCTAAATCCTAAACCCAACAGGGTTGTGATGGTGCTCGCCAACCGAGGCCGAGCTCTGTTGGGGGAGAAGGCGCCCGAGCTGGATACCTCCGGCAGCCTGGCATTGTAGGCTCCTTTAAAAGGCTCATAGAGGGGTCTATAGGGTTCCTGAAAGGGATCTATAGGGCTCTTTAAAGGGATCTCTGGCATGAATAATAGGGTCATGTTTCAGAGTCTAAAGCCAATAAGAAGGCAGTGTAACATCGAAGATGCTCGTTATGAGGAGTGCTCGGACGGTTTGATAGGTGAAGGT
Source organism: Symbiodinium sp. CCMP2592 (assembly GCA_905221615.1). Taxonomy (NCBI): domain Eukaryota; class Dinophyceae; order Suessiales; family Symbiodiniaceae; genus Symbiodinium; species Symbiodinium sp. CCMP2592. Next base: position 144,632 of record CAJNDT010000311.1, read on the forward strand.
CGTTGGGCGAGTCGCCCTCTTTTAATGTGGACCCTGGTGTGTACCGCCGTCTCTAAACCATACGAGAGGCTGTATCGTAATCTTCACCACGGCACATCAGGTCCTTACGCTAGCCGTGGCAAGCCCGAATGTCGAAACTACAGATGTCCCCAGAAAATCCCACTAAACTCCACGAGGATGCTCTTGACAACGATCCTGCTACCGACATGGTCGATATTGAGGATGCCCTGTCGTCGACAACTCCCATATCGCCACCAAACAAGCAATGCGGATGCGGCATCGCTCCTAAAGCCAGAATACTAGATTGACAGGATTTGATAGGCAATGCCATTAACCCTAAACCCCAAAACTTCCTATAAACCCGAAAAAGGAAGCCCTGGGCATTTGCGACCCCAAGCCCCCACAATCAGTAATTGAATAACTAAATTTCTTAAGTAAGCACCCAGTACAGGGAAGCCCTAAACCCCCTAATTAAATCCCCATGTTGTGGTTTTCTGATAACGACACCCTATAGTGAAGTGCCAGCCTTGAAAACCTGAACTCCACCACGAAGCAACCCCCAGGCGAGCACCAACGACATTTAGTCTTGCCTCCGGACGCCTCGGTGGGCACGGCCGGAAGCTCAAAATTGTGTGGGTTTAATATGGGGGCCTAAAAAGTTAGTATAGGGCCCCATGGCCGGGGAAGCCCGCCCCGAATTCGTCCGCCCCCTTCTCCGCCCGTCAGAGGCAAAAGACGTCCTCCTCTCCCTCGTTCTTTCCTCCCTTCGGAAGCTCCTTTGTTATGAGAGCTCGGAAGCCTTCGAATCGAACCGACGAAGCGTCGAAACCCTGATCCTTAGACACTGATATGGAAACCTCAAGACCATGAACCATAGTCAATAGTAGCTGCAGCCCCAGTTGCAGTTTGGTTTGTTGGGATTCGCAATTTTTGAGGCTTTGGCGTTTGGGCTTGGAGCTGTGGGGTTTTCGGGGGGTCACCTGGGTAGGCTTTGGGTGTCATAAATTATTACCAATATTCTTGTGGTGGCTCCTTATTATAACTATCGTTTAATGGGCCCCCAAGCCCTATTTTAGTTATTAATTAGATTGTTTTTTCCTGCTTGGGCTGTTGAGGAGCTCATCCACGAACATGTTTCAGTGGCAATAACACGGGCCAACCTAGTTACGCTGTCTACTTTAGCCTGCCAATAGCTAGCTTCCCTAAGGACAGAAAGAAGGTCTATAGGGGTTTAGGGTTTAGGGTTTGGTGGACTTAAGGTCGAGAAAGGTCGAGAGGTAGGGTTATCTAGGCGGCGTAGATCGGTGCTTCTGCTTATGGCTAGCCCCCAGAGCCATAAGATGTTCAAATCAGCGGTGGGCTTGTGCTTGAAAGGGTGTATAAGGGTTCTCCGACGGTTCTGCAGGTGCTTCCTTCTTTTGCAAGTTAAAGGCTTAGATTGACATACGAGGTCCCCAGCAGTACCCGTTTGCCCTTTCCATGTTGAGGCCTCGTTACGAAAGCTGCCTCATATAGGGGCCTGATAATTACCTATACTATTTTGGGGCTCCTTATCACAATTATAGGATAATGGCCACAGAAACCTATTCTAATTATTTAGGGCCCTATATGAATAGGAAAAAGCAAAAAGTCATTTGATTTAGATCAGCTCTTGACTTAACCTTCGCCTCGACACCCAAGACCCTAAACAGGCTTTCAGGGCATTCCCCTTGATATGCAATATCCTTGAAGCCGGTTTAGGGTTTAGGGTTTAACTCAAGGCTCTTGTGTTCAACCCTAAAAGAAGATGAAGCAGAACCCTTACAGTTCCATTTCAGGATCCCTTTACGAACGGAAGCCGGATCTAATCCAGTAGGCTCCTGGTTTATTTTTTCTCAAAAAGCCGTATAGTAACCCTGATCCTAAGATAGAGCCTGTATAGATGTTTTTATTCTCTTTGTATGCTAGTCATCATGTCTTACCTACGCTACCTCGTGGCTCAAGTACAAAAAGGATTCGTGCGTCCCGCTGTTAACAATAGGTTATCAGCCGTAGCTTGTATAGCTCTTCGTAGTGCAATGGACACCACAGCTCCCACAAATCCTGCAGGTGTGCCTATCTCCGAACTAGGTGATGACGATACGGAGTCCGCCCGCTCGAGATCGAATCTGGGCGCAGAGCTTCCGGTTGTCACCGCCCGGGAGGGTCGGGTAGCTCTCACTGAGCAGACGCTACGTTCGCATGTTGGGTCCCTTGGACCCCAACCAGCATACGTGCCATCACGAGCGTCGCTGACACATCAGCCCTCACCCACAGTCGTAGGCTATTCTCCGGTGCCTCCATCGCACACCTCCGTTCCAACTGTCGTGAATCAGTTGTATCAGCATCAGCAAAACGTTCTGATCAGTGCGGATCCTGCACTGATTATGGATACAGCAAATGCAAGACACGCTGAAGCCGTTCGCAACATCCAAAGCGAAAACAGGGAGCAAATTCTCGCTTTGGAAACAGGTGCCATGAGTCAAGTCGCTCAGCTGAGGCTTGAGCATGCACAGTTGCAGTCAAAAGCCAGAGCCTTTGAAGAACAGGCTAATCAAAACATCCATGCTGGTCGGCAGGCCGTAGCCCAGTACCAAATTGAGGCTGAAACAGCCGCTGCTGAAGCTGAGCAGCTAAGGCAGCGCCTCCTATCCGCTGAACAGACAGCTGCGAATGTTGTCGCCCAGGTGGAAACCGAGGCTAATCGAAGGTTGCAGGCTAATCAAGCCGACGTGTCAGCTCGTGACAACGAGCTCTCTCGCCTCAAAGGTGAGATGCAAGAGATGATGAGGATTCAAGCCCTCAACATGGAGATGCTGCAAAAGGACAATGCCGAGCTAAGAACACGCTTGGCGGAAGCCAAAGCTGACCCATTGGGCAATGAACCGGAACAGGCCGGGCCTCCTGGTCTAGGACCCTTTCCGATCCATACTCCTCCTGGCGAACCACTTGAAGCGCCTGAAAAGAGCGGTAAGAAGGAGAAAAAGAGCAAGAAATCCAAAAAGCACAAGAAAGATGAGTCGTCGGATTCATCGTCTTCTTCCATTGACAACAAGATTCTTCTGAAGATGCTCAAGAAGATGGTGAAATCTAAGAAGTCTGATAAAGAGGATGATGATGAAGAAAAGGGTTCCTCGAGTACCAAACCCAAGGTTAAAGAGGCTGAGAAAGTCGTGTTTCCCAAGTTTCCCCAGCCTGAGCAGTATAGAAACTGGCGCATAAGGGTCCGTGAAGCCATTGTCGCTGCATCGGATTCGCCTGACAAGGCGCATGCCTGGCTCAGTAAGGTCTGGGAGAAGGACGCCGACGAGAAAGAGCTTCGCGACCCGGAGGGGTTTAGCACCTTGGATGCCAAGATCCTTTCTGGGCTCACCAATATCCTTGAGGGTGATTTCGCTAGGCAGACTGATACCTTCAAGGAGACCGAAGCTCACGCCGGAAGGCTGGTGAGAGGAAGACAGTTGCTGTGTCGTCTTCACAACCACTTTGCTACCAATGCACTCCATGGCTCTGTGTATGACATGGAGGACCTGATGAATTGCATCATGGTCAACGAAAACCTCACCACCTTCATTAGAAACTGGGATACGGTGCTATCAGGGATTCCCAATCCTCCAGACAACAGCGTGCTTGAACCCCTGTTCCATAGACAGGTGAAGAAGTGCAAGGATATCGATCACGACATCCAGGTCTATGAACGCGCACTGGAAGGTAGCGAGCAAAGGTCCTATCAGTTCCTGTATAACGCGGTTGCTAATCATTTGAAACGCAAGCGATTGCAGAAGAACCGCGAGCGCATTGCTCGGCAAACAGGTGTACCTACTGCGCCTGCTGCCGCACCGGCCCCTAAGCGTATTCCCAAAGGGTATTGCGTTGATTGGGTCAAGACCGGAAGTTGCAAGAGAGACAATTGCCCGTACAAGCACCAACAACCTAGGGGGCGTTCTCACACTCCTGCCGGAGGTCGTACGCCTACTAGAACCCCTAGCCCGGGAGGGAAAGGTAAAGGCAAAAAGCAGGAATGCAAGTTCTTTAAGCAAGGAGTTTGCAATCGTGGAGACAAGTGTAACTTCCTCCACAACGGCCAACCTGCTGCAGCCGCCCCGGGCAGCTCAGGTGCACGAGCGAGCAGCGGCGAGAAGAAGGAAAAGAAGCACAAGAAGAAAGAGAAGAAAAGTGGTAAGGGCCGCAAAGGCTCCAGATCTAGCTCCAAGAGCTCTTCAAAGAGCGGCAGCCGAAAATCAAGTAAGTCTAGCCAAGGCTCGAAGGTTCGCGTGGCTCAGGTCGCAAGGGTGGTGCGCCCTCCGTTCCCGCTGCAGTTTGCTTATTGGGAGCAATGTTGGCTGGCTCAGCAGCCCAAGCCGATGCATTCACGTTCCGGAAGGATATGTTGAGCAATGTCGATGTTTGCACCCCGCACTATCATGTCGCACTGGCCGCAGTGTCATTCAATGACACTACTGAAAGTTTCACGTACCAAATTCCGAAAGGGAATGGCCTCTACCCCCTCGATGATCGCAAAAAGCCAAGGGAGTATAGCCAAGTATATCCCGCCAACAGCCATTGGAAAGCCGATCCTGATTCCGTGAAGGAAGCTCAGGTAACCGCTAAGATGTTGCAAGCTGTTGTCAGTGATGAGGTCAAGGGCTGTAGACCGCAGTGTAAGTTCAAGTGCAACACTGAGTTTGGATGCAAGCATTGCATTCCGATTGGTTTGAAGTTCAACTGTGCCGCACCCGCCAGCAGCAAATCACCATGTCTGTGCATTGAATGGATTGCTGACACTGGCAGTGCGCAAGATCTCATCGCCCAGCGGGAGCTTGGGCAGGCGAAGGCCTACGAGTCACCTGCGCCCATTCAAATGATGACTGCAAATGGGCCAAACTCCGCTTCAGAACAGTGTGATGTTTCTGTTGACTCCATTGGGATTGAGGTCAAACCATATGTTCTTCCTGATACCCCATCTGTCCTTTCAATAGGACAGCGATGCATGGAAGAGGGATTCGATTTCATCTGGAGGGCTAATTCACGACCGTACCTTAAGACTCCCGAAGGGAAGAAGGTCTATATGGACGTTAAAGATAACGTGCCGTACTTGAAGTCCTGGCATGAAAACATCAGCGTCCCTGCGCGTCGGGCCTCGTCCGGTCCTGGTAAGACGCAGATCATTGAAAGCCCCTCCGCGGCCGGAAGGCCAGCGCCGGAAGAATCATCCGAGGCTATCGCAAAGAAGCTTCGAGAGTCTGGCGACTTCTCACATGCATCATGTTACTCCTTGTTAAACAAGGTAGCTTTCAAGGCCTCTAAGAAGCAGAGGTCTATCATCGCCAAGGACCCAAAGTCCTCTAAGAAGTCCGAGTATGTTGTGCTCGGAGCCTTCTCGCACGGCGGGATGCAAGGCATCACTAACCGCAGTCACCAAAATAAGGAGCTAATGAAGTTCCTCAATGAGTATCTGAAACATCATGGTGCCAAGGGCCCCAGCTCTTCACTGTGCATTAATCACGGGTCCGGCGTCAAGGTGCACAAAGATGCTCACAATCATCGTGAACACAAGAACAACACTATGTGTCTGGGTGACTTCGAGGGAGGCGAACTTTGGATTCATGATGAGGAAATCAGCAGGGAGAACAAAGATTATGCTTCTGTTCGCACGCCTGACGGCAGTAAGCTGAAAGGCAAAGTTCACAAGTCCAAGCATCGTATGATTACGTTTGATCCCAAGACTTACCACTGCGTCCGTCCCTGGAAGGGTGACAGATGGAGCATCGCATCATACGTGAATCGTGCTGTGCACAAGCTTGATGCTACACAGCTCGCGAGACTTAAAGAGTATGGTTTCAACGTGCCATCTAAGGTCTCAGCTCCGTCTTTGATCGAACCCGGTGATGAGGAAACGTCTCTATATGACCTTGTTGCCGGAACACCTCCAGTTGAGAAAGGGGTTGAACTACGTGCAAAGCCCAAGGTCAAGACTAAGGGTAAGCCTGAAAAAGAAAAGAAAGTTGAACCACCCAAAGAACCTGATCCTCCGCTTACATCGAAAGGAAGTGGTCATGATGACGAAGACGATATGGATTACCTCAATCGCATCCTCGAGGAGGAAGGTTCTGATCTGGAAGACATGCCTAAGGATGATCCGGGTGCAGCTCGCGCTTCTGACGGAGCCGCTGTCGCCCCAGATGGGGATTCCGAGGGCGATGGGAAGAAGAGAAAACGGGGTATAGAAGTCCTGAAAGCCGAAGCTAAGTCGCTGCATCATATGATGTCGCATCAGCCGAAGAATCCGTTCTGAGATATTTGTCAAAGGGCTAAGATGTACAAACCTCCTTCATATGCGACGGGAGGGGTGCGTACTATTGAAGCCAAAGACTTTGGTGACCACGTTACAGCAGACCACATCGTGCTCTATCGGGACAAGGACACCATCATAGAGGACTCCCGGCTGGCGCTGGTGATTAAGGACGTTGCAACAGGCTTTTGCTATGCCTACCCCTCAGCTCTCAAGTCAGCTGAAGAATGCACTGTTGCACTTCAGCACTTCACATCTCCAAAGGATGAAGTGAAGAATTTCTACAGTGATCGCGCTCCTGAACTCAAGACTGCTGCGAAAACCATGAAGTGGCGTCATGAGAAGTCTAAGGCCTACTTGCATCAGTCAAATGCGATTGCCGAAAGGCAAGTCCGGTCTGTGACCGAAGGCACTCGAACCAACCTTCTGCAGGCTGGCGTCTCGCATGTATATTGGCCATATGCGTTGGAGCATTCGTGCACCGCATTCAATATCAGTCATGTGCATGATGTGAAGTACACACCCTGGTTCAAAAGATTCGGGGACAAGTTCCCGGGAGAGCTTATTCCGTTTGGGTGTAGAATCGATTACTGGGTTGGTCCCAAATCTACTCGCAAGAACCGAGAACGTTTCGCTCCTACCTCCGAACCTGGTGTTTTCCTTGGCTATAGGTTTCAACCTGGGATGAAGTGGCGCAAAGAAATCGTGGTGTTACCTTTGAAGGAACTCAACCGTAACGATTTTCATGAGTGCCTGAATCCCATCAGTGCCTACCAGTTCAAGGTTCCGGGGGGAGACTTCACGTTTCCTATGAAGGAGAGGTACGAGCGCATTCAGGCCGGATTCTCGTCCGAGGCCGTTGAAGGCCCTGTGTCCCAATCTCTCGAAAACCAGGATGCCGAAGCACAGGATGAGCAAGTTGGCGATGATGCCGCTCCTCCTACCGCTGACCTGGCGGTCAAGCCCCCTGAAGTCATCGATCCCAAAACGGGCAAGATTGTTCCTTTACCGGAAGGTGGAAGGTTCTATGATTCAAGTGGCGTGATTGGCCGAAGATACGGGGGGACAAGGGGATCCAAGAAACCTGATCCCATACCTAGTTCTATCTGGGTTAACTTGTCCAAGAAACAGAAAGAGAAAGCCATTGATGATGAAGCACGAAAGATTGCTCTTGCAGAGCTTGACGAAGAAGTTGGTGGCTCAGCAAGCAGTAGTGCTAAGCCTTCTGCCGCCGCATTGCCTGATAAAGACTGTTGGAAGATAGAGGGGAACAAACTCACTAGGTTCCATTTTGTTCCTAGAAGAGAGCTCTTCTCACCCGATCTCACCGATTGCCCTGTTGACCTTAAGCAAATTAGCAAGGTCCGCAATTCGGTTATCTTCCCAGTCGGTGGAGTTGATATTATCAACGATCAGGACGATTGGCGCAACGTTCGGAGGCGTAATAAGAAGACGTCGTTCAAGTGGATCGGTAAAACCGAGTTTACTATCACCCCACAAGTTCCTGCCTCTGGCGAGGTCAGCGGGTCACGCCCCGAGTTTCCCGCGATGCCAGTATCGCTCGACGGAAGTCCTGAGCACAGAGAAAAGAGTTTGCCTAACTGCCCCACGTCGCTCGAAGAGATCAATGAGCTTGTGGCTATGGTTGCCAGACCGGTGGGCAGAAAGGAGATCCTTAGCAATCCCAAGGCCCAAGCTGCGTTAGATGTTGAGTGGAACAAGCTCATGCAGAAGAAGGCTTGGGACATGGCTTCTGTTCGGGAATGGGAAGAGGTTTCTAAAGAAGCTAAGAAAAAGGGTAAGAAGGCCCATGTGGGGAAGGTGTTCGAAATATGCGTGGAAAAGGGAAGTGAATTGCCTGCTAATGATCCTTTGAGGAAGTTCAAGGGAAGGACGGTTTTTCAGGGTAATAATGTGCGCGACGAAAACTCCGATTCCGCACTGTTCTCTGAGTTGGGGTCCAGCCCCGCAACCATGGAAGCAGGAAAGGCCCTTGATGCCTATGGTCACGCTCCTGGAAATGAGTGTCAACAGGCCGATGGGAAACAGGCCTACACCCAAACCACTTTGAAGGGTGCTGACACTTGGGTTCGTCTCCCTAGAGATAGATGGCCTAAGGAGTGGATTGGTAAATACAAGGATCCTGTTGTCCGCCTTCACCTTGCACTGTATGGCCACCCTGATAGTGGAGGCTTCTGGGAACAGCATTGCGAGCGCATGCTGAAGCAGGTAGGGTTCCAGCTTGTGTTTTCAGCAGCATGGCCCTCAGTGTTCTTTCATCCTAAGTTGAAGCTGCTTCTCGCCGTTTATGTTGATGATTTCAAGATGGCGGGCCCTAAAGAGAACATGGCCCGTGGATGGGAACTTATCGGGTCTAAGATCGATATGGATACGCCTACCCCGGTCGGAAGATATCTGGGTTGTGATCACATCACCAACACTTCCACCCTCAGGAAGGCCGACCATCCTTTCGCTCACGTCTTTGACAAGACCGTTCCCGATCCGGCGGCGAAGCCTGCTAGTGTTGCAGCTAAAGAAGACTACACTGAATCGTTCCCCGAAGAAGGTGTAATGGTTCGACATCATTGTCAGCCTCGCAAAGCTCTTTATCAACCCCGCGAAGCGGAAGCTTCAGCTTATGGGCTGGGGCATCACAGGTGTACCCATCTCACTGATGTTAGGAAACCCGATGTCGTTCACGAATTGTGGGATGATAATGGTAACCGCGCAAAGCGGGGGGAGCTGTGGACAGGTACCACTTATATTTGTTCTAGTTCCCATGATCGCGCCAGTGCTATGGCCGCTGTGCAACGCGTCAGGGATAAGAATGAAGCCAAGAAGGAAGCTAAGAAACAAGCGTTCTATGATATCAACCAATTGGGTGACAATCAAGGTTGCATGTACAAGAAAGTTCGTGAGGTCATCTATGACATGTCGTCCTTTCTGCAACAAGCCATAGACAAGTACAAGCAACTTGCTGGTCCTGAGTACCACAATCTCAAGAAGGTCAGCACACCCTTTTATGATGATAAAATCGCTCGCCCAGTGGAAACTGAGGCCGAAGCAAAAGGCAGGCTGGCTCCCATCGCCAGTCGAGTCCTCATGAAGTTGCTCTTTGCAGCAAGAATGGCCAGATACGATCTGCTTCGGGCCGTTCAGGGGTTGGCTAGTAGGGTCACCAAGTGGTCTTCCGACTGTGATAAGGCTTTGCATAGGCTTATGTGCTACGTGAACAGCACCAAGCACTATACCATGAAGTGTTTTATAGGAGATAAGCCTTCTGAATGCAAGCTTTGGTTGTTCGCTGACAGCGACCATGCTGGTGAGCACGACAACAAATCTACGTCCGGAGGAATCCTGGTACTTGTTGGTCCCAACACCTACTACCCTCTCGCCGCTTTTAGCAAGAAACAAACGAGCACTGCACTCAGTTCCACTGAAGCAGAGGTTGTGTGTGCTAATGTTGCATTGAGAGCCTTAGGCCTTCCTTCATCCGCACTTTGGAGTGTGCTCCTGAACGCGGGGGGGGATACTGCAACGAAATCGCCCACTCCTCTGACGAGAGAGTCCAAACCTTTTGTTCCTAAAACCACTCCCTTGCCCGAGTTTGGAAAGATCACTTTCACCGGCCTTCAAGAGCTTGACGATGGTCGTGTGCTGGATGTGTACAATAAGATTAAGGTGATTCCACCACCCGATAATCTCACTTCGCACCCCATTCGTAATGTTTGGCTCCTTGAGAAAGGTAAGTGGTTTGCATACCAATCAGATGTGGCTTGGGAAGAAAGGGACATGCTTGATGAGATCCTTGATAAGGAATATGAAGCCGGCATCTGCGTGTATCGTAGATCAGTCAGGGACTATCGCCGCCATGCGGAAGCAGAGGCATACCTGCATCGTGAGATCGATGGCATCAGGAACACGGGGGGTGACTGTGACAACGCACCTACCAGGAATGACACCGACATAGGGTTGATCGTGTCGGTCCCTCACTCTGTTCAGCCTGTTGTTCTTGAAGATAACCAGGCCACGATTCGCATTCTTGAATCAGGTAAGTCTCCCGCATTCCGGCATGCTGATAAGACCCAACGCCTCAATCTAGGCTGGATCTCAGAGCAGTTCAAACGAAAGCATTACGAACTTGCTTATATCAACACCTTGCTCCAAGCTGCGGATGTCCTTACAAAACCATTCACTAGTGCTGAGAAGTGGAATAGAGCACTACAGTTGATGTGTGTGGCACCGCACAAGCTGCCTGCAAGGAAATCGGCAGCGGCCACCAGCGATTCGATCGCCCGGCAGACGCCGAGGCCCGAAGCCGCATACAAAAGGATTGTGTTCGTTGTGGATTGTTCGCAGGGAACTCATTCTGCTTGTGACGTTGATATAAGGTATAGCCCCGATACAAAGGTGATTAAGATTAGAAATTCTAGTGAGCTTGATCCTCCTGAGACTAGGAAGGCAATCATCCAGTTAGCCAGGGATTACCACAAGGCTGGCGCCTCTGTACTTCTTTGGTTCCATCAACGGAATCCGGGGGGTACAAACAAGGATCAGGACGAGCTCAATAGCATCATGTTCTCCAAGACTTGGGCTTCGTTTGTTGACATCGCCGATGCTCTTAAGAAGTACAAAGCGAGGTTCATCATTACGTGGCCCAGGGACAGCGTGTTCTGGGGATGGCAGCGTGTCAAGAGGGTACTTGATGGCTATGGTTTTAGCAAAACTCACCTCAAGCCGATGGTTGAAGCTGCTGACTTTAAGCCTGAAGTCATTGCCCACTACACGCTAGCCTCCAACACGAAGAGTCTTGTTGAATTCTTGAGACGAGGATTAAAGGATAGTGCCAAGAAATCAGAGTCCCAACACTACTTCAAAGGCACCCTTACTGCGATCCTTGGTCGTGTTTTTGAAGGTTATGAAGTCCAAAAATCAGAGAGAAATCAGACTCACGTTGTAGCTGTTGCGCTCAAGATTCAAGCATCCCCAACGTCCTCTCTTTCGCTCCTTCCCATTGCGAACATGTCCTCTGCCCAGAGCACTCGTGACGCTCTTGCACAGGGAATCGCAGCCCGGGAGGGTATGCCGACTGCTGAGGGGTTGCAGTATGCAACGGCAGATCGTGAGGAACGCATTCAGGCGTATCGTGCCGCACTCAAGAGTGCCGATCGCCTGGCTGACGCCATGGCCGGAGTCACCCACCTTGCTCGGCACACCGACCTTGCTGAGGTGTTTGATGAACCCGGGGCTGACGCCGACGGTGATGAGATGTTCCTTGGGATTATGACGGTGAAGGAATGGCGCGACATGCGTGTGCATGCGCCTAATGCACCCTGGACCGCATTGTACGAGGCCTGGTTCCGTCACTATGCTTGCCGCCAGGGCAATCTGTACATGCAGGACCAACGCAACACCTCCCTGACGGGATGGTCAGCCCTCATCCTTCAGCACATTAAGGATTTGGGTATCCTCGGGTGGGGTGTTAACTTCGAGAATGCCATCAATAAGACGGCAATGTATGACATTTGCCATAGGGTCCACATTCTGTCTGAGGGTAGCGGTACCTTCCCACTGTTTCCTGCGAGCTCAGCTCTCTTGGACGGGCTCTACAGCCCAGCCTTGGGCAGGATTTCCGCGCCCCCCACGGCGGAAGCCGGTGGTTTCGACGGCACCGACATTCTTGTGGCCGGGGACTCATCCTTGGCATTGTGCTGGATGCAAGGAAAACGGTGTGTGAAGAAAACCACTATCTTCCCGATGATGCAGGACATAGTCCGCGCGAACCCAGAGTTCGGGGAAGTCACATGCCTGATGGAGTGGGGCAAAGGTCTCGACAGGATCGTTGACGTGATCGAGACCCACCTTGCCTCCGCTCCCCCGGAAGGGGTAGAGCTTGTGGTTTCATGGGCCGGCAACGATGTGTACGGTAACTACGGTTACCTTGGCTACACTTGGCACTTGACGAGCCAGTGGGTCAAGAGGCCGCAGCGCGAGCTGGACGAGATCGAGCATTGGCCCGCAAAGCAGCGGCTGATGGTCGAGAAGAGCGTCCGTCGCCTTATCGAGCTGCGGAAGCACACTCGTGTCAGAGGCCTGACGGTTCTCTTGGGAGATGACAACGGCCGCTTTTACAACCTGCCCAACGAGTATGATGAAGAAATGGGCAAGTACGCCCGGCAGATGCAGAGTGAAGGCGTGTGCGTCGTTGATCCATCAAGCCTCCTGATGAGGACTACGCGTCCCGACGGGTTCCACATCGAGGTCACAGACCCGAATGTGACTGCTTCTTTGCAGTGGTGGCATGCGCTCATCAGAGCCATCTCCACCGACCGAATCATCACTCGCCGGAAGGCTGAGTTCGTTGCCAATCAGAGAAGTATTGTGTTTCGCAATCACTTCGAGCTTGGGAAGGCCGAGAAGACGCTCACGGTGCCGCCTGCAAGTCAGCGCATCCTCGAGCCGTTGGACCGTGCACCTGAGCTCCCGGCGGAAGCCAGGGAAGAGGATGAGCAGATCGTTCTCGACCACCCTCTTCTGATGATGATGCCTGAGCCGGTGGATGATCTTGAACTCAAGCCGGAAGGCTCTGAAGAGGTGACACAGGTTGAACATGTGCTGTTTAGCCGTGATGTTGGGTCAGAGCTGCCTCTCGACCTTGTCGCCGTCGACCCTGAGGCGCAAGAGGACTTTGCCTTTATGGTTGCACGAGATGTCATCAATACCACCAATGTGCTTATCCCAGATGACGATGCCATCGAGAGGGAAGTCAATGACGGCATCCCCACGGTGTGGGACGAACCCCCAGAGGTTCCGGCATCGGAAGATGACCGCAGTCTTCCCAAAGGCACAGTCGGGTACTCGCAGGCACTTCGCCGAATCGGGTCGACGCCCAAGTCGAAACCCGATCCTGCCAAGCACAGGAGAATCTCGGAGCCAGCCGAGACTGACGATGAAGAGGACGTCGTGATGGACCTGGATCCTGACGACATCGCTCAGCCGTCGGAAGACGCTGCTGGTGATTTCGAGCCATTCTTCGAATGGTGGGGCTATGAGGACATCCCCGATTTTGCCCCAAGCCATCGCTACATGACGGATGGCAAGCGGCGAGCATTGAGCAGTGCCATGAGCTTTTTCCTTCGTGGCTTCGCGAATAGTGCAGAGTCACAGGCACAACGGCGGCCACCGCCCATGATGACCTTCGACCCCGCAACGCGGGAGGTCGAATGGGATCACTTCAAAGAGCAATTGGGCAAACAGTGGCGCGGTCTCCGGTCGGAAGACGTCATGGAAGTCGTGAAGTATGGTAACCGCGACAAAGATGACAGTGGACGCTTTGAGTTGCGCGTCCTCCACTTCGTCGACCACACTGAGATCCATGGAATCCGTGCATTCCAGGGGCACTGCCGCGATCTCATCTCTGACGAGACTGATCTTGTGGATATGCACAGTGACAGCTATGCTTTGTGTGACGGCTACCGGCCCACCATGCACACGCGTCCTCCTGTAGGAGTCACTGGCCACATCCACAACGACTGGGTCAGAATGCATCCGATCGGGTACCATGCAACGTATTGGAGCAATTTTTCCAATATTGTTAGCACCGGTCTCATCCCAGGCGGTGTCACCCTCGGCGGAAGCACGGGGAGAGCCTTCACCATGATGGCTTGCCTCCCTCAGTGGGAAAGGCCGAACAACGCCGGCCTGCGACCTGGCGCTGAGGTTGAATTCGCTATCGACCTCCAACTCGCGTGCCTGGAAGGGTGTCGCATTCTCCTGACAAAGAACAATGTTCTGCAGACCCCAGATTGGTTGTCCAATCGCTACCTTATGTTTGCTTACGATCGCAGAACCGGGAAACCTGTATGGTTTAACCGCTCGTACGAGCTCACGCGAGCTCGGGTGTCCAAAGCCCGTGATGCATATGTCAAGCGTCAGGAGATCCTGCCGGTCTTCAACCAAGACCTCATCGAACGCGCAGCGGAAGCTGACGCTAATTGCATCATGGATTACGTTGATCTCTGTTACCCGATCCACAATGAAAATTTGGACTGGGTTGAGTTCTTGGGTATGTTCATGGACATGGAGAAGCCCTCGCACTTGCGTGAGGTTGAGCAGTTTCATGTCGATGGTCGTACCATCTGCTTTGAGCAGGGTAGTCCGCTGGAGGGAACTCGGTCCGTGCGAATGGACCTTGGATGCCCAGGTCTACTTTTCGCCAATCGGGCTGACCACCGAGCGCCCGTCGCGTGTGGAGCGCAAGCACTACTCAGTGTGCCTCAACATCAGCTTCCCAAAGCTGCGTTGCCCTGACGATAGGTGCAGGTCTCAGATGCTTGACGGCTATCTTCATTGCCCCCGCTGCCAGCGGAAGTTGTTCAACCCGAGCGACATCTCCCACATTGCGGAGCTGGCTGATCTGCGGGCGGAAGCCGTGCAAGGTGGAGCTAATCACAGCCTCCACTATTTGGCACCGAAGGCCGCCATCAACACGCGCCCACACGAGCACACACGTCAGGGTGCCGATGTGAAGAAGAGCATCGCCGCGACACTTAAGGAAAAGTGCAAGAAAATGGTGGCGAAAGCGGCAGAGGGAGCGCATGGCTCCTTGCGCCAGAACTTGAAGTACGAACCCTTCAGCGCATTCAATGTGTTTTCCAAGGGGATGACGGTGACTTCACTCGACGAGATCGAGATGTTCTCGCGCTTGCGACTTCCCGCCCCAGGAATGGGGACGGAGGCAAAGAGAGGCTTTGCAGGATCTCACACATCCGATGCACGCACTGCCCTCATTTTCCCTCCTGTCGACGATGTGATTCGCGGGGAGTACAACTATCAGAGGAACATTTTTCTTGAGCTGGCCAGCCACTGCTACTTTTGTTTCCAGGATCGTTTTTACCTGGTCCCCGAGATTGCAGTGTTGATCCGAGCCACTCAGATTGCCTCTGAGGTACGCCGTGTGCGTCCTTTTACCATCCTCCGCCATGACGGCGTCGAGTACCAGACCGTGACCGGTACTGTTCCAGAGATCATGGCCGACCTAGTCGGTATGCTCCGCAACAACGCACAGTATGCTCTCACCCAGAAAGAGCGCAATCAGCAAAGGGTGACTGTGCAGGTTGGAATCGGACAGACTCCGTTGCAAATCCCAGCATCCCTGGGGACAATGGGCAGGTCACAGATGCTCGAGCTTCTTGGCGGTACGCGGTTCAGTGTTGAGCGTACCCGCGGCTGGATTAATCGCGAGGTGGAAGACCGAATGGTCCGACATGGTGCCACTCCCATTGGCGCCATGCGTGTGCCGCCTCCGCCGCCGTCACCATCCGGAAGGACTGGTCCTGACTCGTCGCTGCCCGCAGCAACACCCAGTGTTCGGCCTCCACCGGCTCCTCCGAGCCGAGGTCGCTCACCTGGCGGTGCAGCTTCGTCATCTACGGATCGTCCAGCGAGCACTTCTGTTCCGAAAGCTGCAAAGACGAAGGCAAGGCCGGCATCTGCCCGAAGCATTACGCCGCCTCCTCCTAAGCCCAGTGCTAACAGGCCAGTGCAGCCGCCGCACCCACCAGCTGCAAAAGCTGTTCCGAAGGCTGACGCCGTTCGTGCACCTGAGGAATACATCACTGCTGATGAGTGGGACGATTATTTTGCCGGTCGTGGCGAGGTTAGAGGTTTTGCTGTAGGTGATGCACCTGCACCAATTGCCGCCCCTGCGGGGTCACCCACTGATGAACCATCTGCCTCAGCCGCCGGAGGGCGTGCTCGCACTCGCTCACCGCGCCGCCATGACTATGGTGGTGGCCGAGACTTTCAAGAGGCCGCGAACGACAGGTTGCGTCACCTGCGCCTGTGTGATGAGGCGATTGAGCAGCAACTCGAGAACCTGACGGTCACTCTCCCAGGCTTCCCAGCTGATCGCCTAAGGGAATGGATTGACCAAGACGGGAACGGATTCGATCCATCCCGACCAATGCCTCGCAATTGCACTCGCACAGATGCTTGGTATTGGGGAGTCCTCCGTGCCCGTTACCTTGAGGAGCTGTCGCCCACTGATGTGCCTTTTGTCATTCCCGCTTACACCGACCGGGAGGTTTTGGTTCAACATCCTGTTGAGCAAATCGCCTGGTTCCTGCGCGGATGGGAGGAGTATCGCCAGGACTCCAATGGAGCATGGTACAGGGCATACTAGCCTATTGCATCCGACACCGGAAGGTGCTCCGCGTCTTGAGGGCACCGTGTCAGGAGATGCATGAGTCGCACGCAACAGCGACTTGCATTTTGATCCGTTTTTCTGCAACTCACCGCACTGACGTGCTGGTTCAATCACACCAGCCTTCGCATCGGCACGCCCGTGCATCACCGCCCTGACGGGTTGGTTTGCTGACCCGCTTAGTGGAGTGATTTGAGTTTGCATTTCAAGATCTTTTGCTAGCCTCGCGAAGCGAGTGCTGCCTCAGAGTAGCGTAGAGTAGTAATACGCCTCCTCCGCTGCGCTTCAATGCGCGGGGGGTGTTTTTATTCTCTTTGTATGCTAGTCATCATGTCTTACCTACGCTACCTCGTGGCTCAAGTACAAAAAGGATTCGTGCGTCCCGCTGTTAACAATAATAGAGCCCCGAACAGGAACTCATGCCTTAAAGGAAGCTCGATTATACTGATTTCATCACAGGTTTTAATGAAGCCCACCCGGAAGCCCTCAACCCGTGAGCCCCAAACCCTGAACCGCAAAACCCCTGAACCATAAAGCCCATAAGCCCTATAAACCTTAAGTTTCTTGCAAGGCTCGGCGCTGTTTCGGCGCGCCGCTGCGCGGCGCGGCACGACGACGAGGCGTAGAAACTTCAGAGGTTCATCCTAACCTTCACCTGGACTCAAATAAACTACCTTTGTAACGGCTTGAACCAAGAAATCATAGTGGGGAACCTTAACAAGAAAGGTTTTACGGGGTCCAGGTACCAAGGACTGAGATTTTAAGGCTTTTGGCCCCAATTACCATACTATGTATAAGGCGTAGGTTCTGATTAATTAAGGTAGGGTTTAGCATTCAGAATTAATCCCAAAACCCCTAAACACCACAAACCCTGAACTCCCTCAACCCTACTCCCTACATCCCGAACGCTCAAAGCCTAATCCACAAACCTCCAAAGTCCCAACGTCCTGAAACACTCGAAGCCTTTCGGGAAGCCCTAAATCTCAAACCCCGAAGCCCGAAACAAAGAGGAGCGGACATCAGGGGTTTAGGCTTTGCAGAAATTCTACTGGGTCTTGACCGAAACTGTTTTGACCAAGCTTCTCTTCCAAAATTCGACAAAGTTGGATTGAGTGCCTGGTGGCTAAGCCCGAGAAGGGCTTGGGCTGAGGGGCTGCGGGGCCTGGAGGGGGCTGGGGCTATTAAGACATGAAGAGGTGGTCGTGACAGCCTACAGCTTGTAACCGTGAACATTCTAAACCCTGAACCCTAAACTGACTAAACCCTAAACCTTAGGGTTATCAGTTGACCATAGAGAGCCGTTGGAGCTCGACACGCCAAAGCCTGAGCGTTTGAAAATGCAGGCGATGCCCAAACCTTGGGTGCGGAGGCCTTGTGTGGGTTTTCGGTTTAGAGTTTATAGGGGTTTAGGGTTGTGCCTCGAATGGTGTTGAAGGGGCCGAGTTTCACCGAAACCCTTAAATCTAAACCCATGTGTGTATTTGACGATTCCTCAGTGAAAGGGCTCAGAATTCTTTGGAGGCTTCCTGCTTCGACGACTAAAGTTTGAAAGGCAGCTGTAAGCTGGTTTAGGGTTTAGGGCGCAAGAGTTCAAGCGCATGAAGGCTTTTGCTCCAGGATTGGGAGTTTAGGAAGCCAACAGTATACCCCCTACCTTAACCCCAAATAACCTACTTTTTTAAGGACTTATATAAGGAAATCATACTAGGGAACCACCAAAAAGGTAGGCGATTTTGGGGTCCAGGTAGACCCTATAGAGCTCCTTGGGCTTTGAGCTTTTGGGGGGATCACTCAAAAGCGCCGGATTGGGTTATCATAGAATGAGGGGCGGGTATTATTGGGTAGGTTTTAGTTTTAGCACGTGTTTAAGGCGCACTTTGTATGATGATGGTGACAAAAGTTTCTGGTAACTTCTGAAGTCAAGAGCCCCCTTTTAATATTGTTAAACAGCGTTTCAATCCTAAGTCTTCTTTCCACGATGACGCCGTCTCCACGACGGGCAGCCAAGGATCGGCGGCCGGGGCAGATCCACACGCCGGGGCGAGAGGCCGGCGAATCTTCATGATCCACAGCCGCCGCCGGCCACCATGGACACCCCACCGACGAGGTCGAACTTCCCTCCTTTGTCGGCAGCCTCCACGCCGTGGACCTCGACGCCACCGAGCCCCAGGGCGCCGACCAGGAGCCGGCTGCAGTGGCCATGGACAGACCCGACTGGATGTTCCCGCCGGGGGCCCGCCCGGCCGATGAACCCCCAGCCTGTGAAGCTTAAGCCACAAATCATAAACATGAGCCTCTTTCTACAAATTAAATTAAGCAGAATCCTGCACTCAAATTAGACGGTTTCTTCCAGCCCACATCCTGATGTCCTACAGTAATATAGATTCTCAATATTTCCTAGCCGTGACCGAGTACAGTTCATGTATATAGCTATACTATACTATGCCCCGAAAGTGCAGGCTATTCATTGAGTCCCCAATATGAGACCCCAAAAGATCCCTGTGGAAATCCATTACCTAAAGAACCGTAGAAAGCCTCGTCCATTCATTGAGGACCCGGCTCGATTTAAACCCCAGGCCCTGCTAAAATCCATTACAGCCGAAAAAGGCTCCCATATGACAAACTCCAAGGCCTTTTAAGACGCCTGTAAGAACGCTCTACGCGCCCCAGATCCTATATGATCCCTCAAGGAACCCTACACAAACCCTAAACCCCAACACCCGAAACCTTAAACCCCAAACCTTCAACCCAAGACCCTAAACCCCATACCCCAGACCCCAAACCTCAAAGCCTGCACCCGAAACCCCAAAACCCTACGCCCCAAACCCTAAAGCCTGAGCCCCACACCCAAACCTTAAGCCATTTTTTCAAGCCGACAGGTGGAAGATGCAACACCATTGTGGCAGCTATCCGAGGTCCCCTTTATTTTACATAGGGTTTTAGCGTTTACGGTTTAGGGTTTGGATTTTAGGATTTAGGGTTTGGTATTTCGGACAGGGTTGTAGGGTTTAGGGGTTGGGGCTCAGGGTTTAGGGCTTTGGGATTAGAGCTTACGGGATGGGTTTTTATTAGGGTTTGGGGTTTACGGCTTATGGTGTTTAGGGCTCGCTGTGTATATCAGGGCGCAGGGGGCTTTTCATAGATTTTTGATCGGTGTTACTGTAGTGAGAGGAGAATACCACAGTAGGGTTGACGATGGGGGTCTACAGTCATCTTCAGCTTCTATCGTAATGGCTGCGTACCTGTTTTGAATGACGGTTCTAGGAGTTTGGGGGTTGTGGGGTGTGCAGATTCTAGTTCGGGGTATGGGGGTAAGCAATCAAACAGCATACGCACCTACCTTGCAGGTACAAGGGCCCCTACTTTTCGGCCACATCCGAAAATGCTGAACTGCATAGGCACGTAGGGTGGTTGTCAAAATTAAGGTCCCTTTTTGGGGTACCCTAAATATTAGGTGCCGTATTATAATAGGGACCCAAAAAGGGATCCTAATTTTGCCAAGCACCCATACAGGGACTACTCTAGGGATCCATTCCCCCCCATTCCCTATATAACCCCTAAACCCTAAAACCCTATAGATCCCCTTAAAGGATCCCTTAAAGAGACCCTAAACCCATGTAGGGTTGACGATCTTCTGCTCGAGCTCTGCAGCAGGAACTCAGGCGTAAACCCGGAAACCCTAAGCCGGTTCAGGGTGGAACTAAACCGAAACCCCAGCAGCCTGAAACACATCGCAAAAGAGAGCAAAACTGAGAGAGAGAGAGAGAGAGACAGAGAGACGGAGACAGAGACTGAGAGTGGCAAGTTAGTACATATCTAGGTCGTACATCCACATATGAGTATATATATATATATATATACAGATACATACACATGTATATGTAGAACCCTTGGAATTACGACAAGTGTCACTAACATTCCTGAAGGATTCCATATTACATCGGTGGTATAAGCAAGACCACAAACAGCCCAGCCGGCTTTACAGAGATGTAGCGAGAGAAACAGGTGGAGCGAGCGAGAGAGAGAGAGAGAGAGTCCTGGGCCTTGGATATAGAAATATGTCCCCCACGGTTTACCTGAACCCTAAGGAACCTTTTTAGGGTTCCCTAATATGATCTCTTTATATAATGTCTTTAAAAAGGTAGGTTACTTGGGGTTAAGGTAGGGTTTATGCTTTAGGGTTTTGGGGTCAGCAGACGCTTAACAGCCATGCGGACGACAGCATTCCTTCGCGTGGTGGCCTCCTTGCTGCCATGGACTTCGCAGCTCTGATTCAATTGAAGACACTCGGGGTTCGGGATCTTATGGTTGCTATATATGTATGTATACATGTATTATTTTTGTTTTAGGGGAGTTTGACGGTTCTACCTAAGACCCTATAACTGCCCTTAGTATCTCGGGTTTAGACTTCAGAGTTTTCGCGGGTAAAAAAGTTTTGGCGCTCACTGGCTCGGTGTTTGTGGGTTTCAGGCTCCGGGGATCTGTTGGTTTTGCGAGTGTGTGCTGCTTGCAGGCCAAAAGCCCCAAACCCTGAACCAAAGTACTTAAAGGATCATGGGACTTAGTAACTGGGGTTATAATTAGGGTAACTATACTTAAAAACTACTTATAACCCCAGTTAAAGTACTTATAACCTTACTTACCAAGTCCCATGATCCTCCAAGTAGGGTTTCGGGCTTTGAGATGCTTTCGCAAGAGTGGCGCCTCAGTAGCACTTACAAGAGCTACCCCTAAACCCTAAACTCTTACCTCCAGGCTGCAGCCCCAAAATTTTCAAATGGGCCCCTACTTTAAACCCTGTAGATCCCTTGAAGGAGCCCTATAGATCCCTTTAGAGAACCCCTGTTTTAGACCCTGGTGCCTCAAAGGACGAGCTCTCGGCCGTTGGAAGCCGAAACTCTTCGCGAGCTGAGCACTGCGCAGGTGTCTCAGGTGCCTTGCAGGGTTTAAGGGTTCAAAAAGGTCCTTGAAGGGGTCCCACTAAAGGAAACTCCAGAAAGTTGGAATATGGTTTCAGGGTAGGATACCTTATAATTTACCATAAAGGGTTTAGGATAATCATATTCCAACTTTCTGGCTTTTAATTTAAGGGATCTATAGGGTTACTAAGGCTCGAAGAGGTCCCAGGGTTCCTTTACAGGGTCCTTTGAGGGGTTCCTTTTAAGGTTCCATATGGTTCCTGGGGTTCGTTTGAAGTTCCTTTAAGGGATCGATAGGGTTCCTAGGGATCCTACATTTCCTTTCAGGGATCTATAGGGTCGGGGTTTGGGGTTTAGCGGTTAGGGGCTCGCTCCTGGAGCGCTTGGGGGTTCGGGTTTGGAGGTTTCGGGGGGTTTAGGGTTTTAGGCTGTGGGGTTTTGAGGTGTAGGGCTCAGGGTTGAGAGTGTGTTCGTGCAGGGTTGGGTTTAGGGTTGGGGCTGGTGCATCGGAGATGGAATTCGGGTTGAGGGGTGTCTAGGGTTTTAGTATGTCTATCTGGGACAAATCTGGAGGTCTGAGGTGGGTTGTTCCTGTAGGATGTGCGGGGCGCTCGGTTTTTTTGGTTGATTTCGATTTTAAGACTAAAGGCTTTGGAGGATATCTAAAATGGCGTTTTGCGGACTTTCTACGGGTAATAGGGCTTTAGGGTGCTGCAGGTCTTTTGGGGTTCAGGATTAATGTTTACACGGGCCTAGGGAAACCGTCTACACCGGAGTTGCTGAACAAGTGGAATCGCGAAGCTTGGCCAAAGCTGCAGGGTTTTGCTTGTATGGACACCCTGCAAGTACCCCAGAACCATTGTGCCTGAAACGCGGAATCTTGAATGAGTCTTGTTTCGATGCCTGATATGTTCGACAGAATGCCCCAATTAAGGGCTAAACCCTAAACCCTAAACCGGCTTAAGATATTTGGCTCTTGGAAGCAGCCTGTACAACCTCGATTACGCCCGGCAACATTCAGAAGAAGATGCTTCAATCAGGGATACCTAAACCCTACCCCAAAATCCCTTAATGAAGGAATATAGGAATATACCTTAATTCATATTAGGGATCCTGTAATAACTTAAGGTATATTCCTTAATTAAGGGTTTTTGGAAGGTTTGGGTACGTAAACCCTACCCCAGAAGCTGGAGCTACAGCAACGGGTTCAAGGTAAGCCCCGAAATCCACGACCGGCCTTGTCCTTTTTCATGGTTCCCCCAAAAGAATAAACAGACCGGCTAGTAGACCTTCTTAAATAATTCCTACTAATAAGGGATATAGGTAGAGGGCTCTGTCTATTACTTCTAAAAGGACAAGGGTGTCCACGACTCCGGTGAAGGCTCCCGACATCCCGCGCTTTGATGGAAGCGACACCGCAGCCTGGCTTCTGGGGATCTTAATAAGGGCTCACGGGTCTCAAGCTCAGGAGTTCACCAAGTGCTTCAAGGCTTCAGCCCCACAACGTCCCAAACCACGAACCCGTGATGTAGACACTAGTTTAAAATACCCCGCTACTGGGAGGACCCATCAAAGTAGTGTGTAGGATCCCGTCAAGATCGTCCTGCGAGTCACAAACCCAAAAACCCTACACCCTCCTAACTTATGCAAGAAGTTTCGCCAGATCCAATAAGAGGCACCTAACCACAAAAACAAACCCTTAACTGTTTAGGGCTTACTAAGCCTGAACCGCTACGAACTTACACAGCTGAGGTCCCACCTGTCTCAAAGCCTTTGCAGATATCTTCGAGTTTTGGCCCTCGCTGGAAAGCTTCCCAGTCGCGCGACGACTTCCACCGCGGCATTGACTACTTCGACACTGATACCTTATTTGGCCTACTACTTTAGGCCTCCATATTGGGGTCTTTTGTGTGCTGAAGCTACCAGGTTCTGCCCTTAGGGTTTGCACTTGAATTGGTCGATCTATGTAGTTCTCTTGTGTGTAGGTAAGTGCACATAGCGTACCTACATCGATTTTTGCCTACTCCCGAAACCCAGAACCTGTATAGGAACCGCATCTGCAGCTTGGGTTTAGGCAGGTCAGATAGGTGCCTTGATGGAACCGTTTAGCGGACCTTTGTGGCGTGCCCAAGCTGCCGAGGATGACCTCGATGCACCCATCTATGCCTGTCAGAACGGCACTGTCTTCCAAGCTCCTTGCTGCTTAGGGTCTAAGGTTCAGGGAGTCACTGTTCAGGCTGATACTCTTGAGGGCTTTGGCCTAGATGCCCTATCGAAAGAAACCACAAGCGGATTGCTACACAGCTCGTGGCGTACTATAGTTACTATAGATGTTTGAATACCTGGTAATGTTATCGCCGCTATCTCCTTTTGGTCCTCTGTACTTAGAACCTGATCTTCCCCCAAGCCCTATGCAGCCCTACTCTCTAATTCACAATGCTCACATATTTTGGGTGGTTCTTGGAAGATTTAGTGGGCTTGGCTGATGTAGGGGCTTCGGTCACTCGGATTCGGGGGTTCAGGGATTGTTTTTAGTGTTTTGAGCTCAACATGTTTGTAGGTTGTTATGACTAGTACATAGAGCTTACCTGTGGTCCAAAAGACCAGGACGTATATATAGAAACCATAATAATAAAGAAGCCGCAAAAGGTAGGTCTTTTCGGTTACAGGTAGGGTTTGGTTCAGCTTCGGTCAGACCGTCGCGAAGACCAGGTGCACACGGAAGCAGCTGGCAGTATGCCTGGAGGTGGAAATGTCCTTGTTCTAGAGCATTCTCTAGCATCGACGGCGAAATTCCATGTTCCTCGGTGGCATGGGGTAGCGTGGGAAACTGCGAGGCAGAGTGCTAGTCCACTAGGCTGTTTGTCGTTGCGGTCTGGGCTTTAAGTTCAAGGGTTACGACGGTTACGAGTCATGCATTCTTCCAATGGGCCTCATGCGCTGTTATTCTGGTTGCTATCACAATGGCGCGCCGACAAAGTAGCTCTTCCCGGGCTAGCATGTTACATGGTGCCATGCACGCAAACAGCCAGCTTGTCCCTAGTTTAGTTAACTTTGTCATAGTTGGTAGTATATTGAATTTTTATGGGTACGTGAACCCAATAAGGAATACACATGTACATTTTTATTCCTATCCCAACAATGAACTAAAGTATATTGTACCTGTCAATTTCCCCTTGGAGTGCGCAAGGGGTCCCTATATAGATACTTTAAGGGCTGAGTACCCGCTGTATGGGTACATGGAGCCTTTGGGCTCAGGGCCTATTGCCCGACTCAGTGGATACCTGGACCCCGAAAGCCAAGCCAAACTTGCCTGCCCATTCGAGCTCCTCCAAGCCGACGGCTCCGAGGTTTAGGGTTTAGGGTTTAGGTTTAGGGTGAAGGGTTTAGGGTTAGGGTTTAGGGTTAGGGTTTAGGGTTTAGGGTTTAGGGTGGCGTACCCCAAGAGAGCCACACCAACTCTGAACGAAGGAACATGCCCCACATTATGCGGGGTTTCTCAAATTCATTTTAAGTGGTTGTCCTTGATGAAGGGATATGAGAATTCCAGGGGTCGGATCTCGTGCATAGGATGTAATGGGGTTTTGGGGCATAGCCAAAGAAAGCGATGCACACACGATCGCAAGGGTAATGGGGTGGCCTTCATGCAGGGGTTATTTGTGGTCATGGGGTGGGACTTCAGTGCAAGCCAAGGACAGAGTGATCAACAAGTACTACTCCTATTACTTGCACCTGAACTCTATTGCGGCACTCTCTGAAGGAGATGTGGTAAGCAAGGGTACAGCGATCGGCACGATGGGGCAGACAGGTGGGATTATTACGAAACGTAACTATAGGGGCTAGGGCTACCTGCGATTGTCACTATACTACCGTTATTTATACTGGTTTCACTCTTACCACTCATAATTTCTACAACTATCGACTACTAGTATCATCGTCATGATTTTATTACGACAATGAGTACTCGTGCCTGTATTGGTCACATAATCTTCTAATTATTAATATTCTCATCGCCATATCTGCATGGTAACTATCTCAGTGCAGGGAAATGTCAGATTCCTGGAAACCCGAAAGCCCCCCTGAATGTTCTCGAATCCCTCACCCCCGCATGAAACGTAAAGCATGCAAAGCAGATTTCAATTGCAAATCAACAGGCGAAACCTCCTTCACCCACCTGCACTTCGAAACACGCCTGGTGGGCTACTGCTCCTATCAGCTTCCGGTGCGGCACAAAACCTTTTTGCGCGTCTTCTTTGTTAACCATTGTATTGACAGCCCTAGACCCCAATGATCAAGAGTTTCGTGCGTGCTGTTCAGAGGTTCAGTCTCGCCCGGAAGGTCAGAAAGTGTTCGAAGGCTTTCGGGTTTTGGTGGGCAAGTAAGGTTTCAATATGCGAACAATCGTCAACCCTCTCCAACATCCAGTTGCAACACCGGCTTTGATCCTCATGTCCACCCATACTTGTTTGTTGGCGGGGTCGCGAGTGGTCCGAAGTATCTCTATGAAGTTGAGCCGATGGAAGGCTTTGAGTATGCAGTGCGCTACAACGCCACGCGCGGCCACATGGACATGGACGTTATACGAACGAGTCTAGGAGACGTTCACATCGGGACCAGGCACAATGTCAATATCAACACAGTCGAGACCCTCGATGATCTCCACAACATAACCCCGTGGATGGCTTTACGTCCGGGGTATTTCGTGTCTACTACAGAGGACACCTATACTTACGAGCTTCACTTTAGGTCTGCACCTACCTTCGTGGAGGTCTACGACATCTATGGGAACGGAATTCGAGCAAGTATGGCGGCTGAAGCCAGCTCCCACACGTCAACTACGGCCACGGAAGCCCCTAACGAGGCGGCAGAGGGGACCGCCTCCGCTGGTGAAGCTCGCCGCGGCAGTTGGCTTGCCTTCTTCCTTGTCGTGGGACTGTCCTATTACCCTAAGGCTCCAAAGTAGTTCCTTTTTGGGGTTCATATATAGAATCCTATAAGGTAACCCCCAAAAGGAACTACTATGGAGCCTCTGGGTAGTTGAGTTTGAATCACACAGAGGTGTAGCACACCTCTACAGTTGATATGGCAGAAAGTATGACGGTTCTTGCAGGTGCTGATAGACATCTGGGTAGTTCTCTAAATTGGGGCCCCTGCTTAGGTCCCCAAAATCTTGTGGCACTGGTTAGTTAAGGGACCCTGGAAGGGACCCAATTTAGAGAACTAATATAGGGGCCTTAATAATTGGAATAAGGTTTTGGGACCCATCATACTATACACCCCCCACAATGGTATTGGTAGTTATCAAGGCCCCTATGGTACAGTACCATTGTAGTAGCCCTTATAGTAACCCTTACAGACGCCTGTAAAGGAACCCTAGGACCCCTATACATAACAATTTAGGCCACTGTGTTTCCCCTGGGTTTGCTAATGTACGTCTCTTCAAAAGCTCCACAGACCGATGACGGAGGAGTTTAGGGTTTAGCGTTGCCGGCGTTCTCCGATGCTTCGGCTTTCCGTTTCGACAGGCAGCTACAAAGCCAGATCTGCTGCAGCATGCGAATGAATTCGATTCTGCTGTGCTGCGGCTTCTGCTGCTCCCGAAGGGAAATAAACATCTTCGGCTGCGAATGCCAGCCCTGGAACCCTAAACTAAGCTTTTAAGTCAACTCAAGAAGCCCTGCACTCAAGACTCTACCACAATAATGCTGAAGCGCCTTTAACCTGATCACTTCGAGCCGGATGAGAAGCCGACTAAAGCTCGGTTAAGCTTCGTGGGGGCACTTTGCACCCAGCTTAAGCTCCCGCCCATGTAAGGTTTAGGAGTTTAGGGTATAGGGTTTAGGGTATGGGGTTTAGGGTTTTGGGTTTAGGGTTGAGGGTTTTGGGTTTAGGGTTTTGGGTTTTGGGTTTTGAATTTAGGGTTTAGGGTTTAGGGTTTTGTGTTTAGGGTATTAATATCCGGTCTAGGGTTCAGGGGCCCATATAGAAAGTAGGTCACAAGTGAAGATTCTCTGGGGGTGTTCGACTAGAGGGATCGTGGCAGGGGTTTATTCGGCTCGGCAAGTGGGTGCAAGCAAGCCTAGATGTACAACAATCTAAAAAGTACGACTGTCCCCAGAGAGCCCAATACCCCTCAATTGAGGAATATAGCTTAAAATCATAATATGAAGCCCATTATAATATAAGCGATATTCCTTAATTAAGGGGTACTGGGCTCTCTGGGTCTGTACAGCCAATTAAGCCTCCTGCTCCTGATCCTCTAGGTAGGACAGCAAAGATGGTGCTGGAGACCCAAGTTGCTGCAGAAG
Source organism: Symbiodinium sp. CCMP2592 (assembly GCA_905221615.1). Classification (NCBI taxonomy): domain Eukaryota; class Dinophyceae; order Suessiales; family Symbiodiniaceae; genus Symbiodinium; species Symbiodinium sp. CCMP2592. Next base: position 172,373 of record CAJNDT010000311.1, read on the forward strand.
ACGCTGATAGAGGGAACTCCAGAAAGTTGGAATATGGCTTCAGGGTTGGATACCGTAAATTAAGGGTTTAGGATAACCATATGCCAACTTTCCGGCTTTTACTTTAGAGATGTAGCCGCAAATACTTACTACTCCCAGATCTTCCTAAGCTAAAGTCGTTTGGAAGTTCTGGGCATACTTGCATCAAGACCCTGAGCCTTGAATGAAAAAGCCCTAAACCTGTGACCCTAAACCCCCAAACCAAAAATGTCAAACCCTGGTAGTACCTATCCACGACGATAAGCTGGCTCCCAGATGCCTAAAGGATCCCAAGAGGATCTCCACAAAACTAGCCCCCGCAAGGCATCCGATTACCACGTGGCTCAGATCTCTCTTTCTGGCAGGACTACTATCTTCTACAGTAGAAAAGTTGGAAACCCAATAGCCTCAGTCCTTAAGAGTAATGTATAGGGAATCCCAGCACCATTTGTCCTTAATCAGGTTTCCAACTTTGTGGAGTTTACTGTAACCCTAAAGCCTAAGCCCTAAACCCATAAAGGGCATTCAGGGCTTAGGGACCCTAAACTCTAAACCCTAAACCCCTAACCCTTAACCTTTGTGGAGTTTACTGTAGAGGGTTCTAGAGGCTCTGAGGTCTGAGCATGTCACCTGATCCTAATGTAGGGGCCTTAATAATTAGAATAGGGTTTTGGGGCCCATTATACTATAATTATATTAAGGAACCCCCACCATAATATTGGTAATTATTTAGGCTCCTACATTAAGGGCTTTGGGCTCAAGGCTTAGACCAACAGCATTCCGAGGAACATAACCCGAAACCCTATTCCAATTACTAAGGCTCTTGCAGCAGGGTGGATAAGTTAAGTCGCTAAACCCTAAACCCCTATAGACCCTAAAGCCTAAACCCCTCAACTCTTGACCCCAAAACCCCTAATTAATTGTTTAACATCACGCGGCCAGGGCTGCCGTGTGTCCCTCCACTTCGCGGCTGCCCCGGCAGGCTGGGTTTAAAGTTGATGTAGCTTATTGTTTCTTATTGGCTGTAAACTCAACTTTTCAACTTTTGGGTTTCTTATAAGGTAGTCGATTCTGAAAGTTTCAACTTTTATTTCCTTGGGTTTTGGGGCCAGAGAGGTTTAGGGATTTAGGGTTTAGGATTTGGGTTTCACCATGGGATAGTTAAAGTCCCCAGGGGCTCCTTTGTAATGAGTCTTCAGTGGTTTCGGGATTGACGGCTTGGGGCTTAAGCTTTCGCAGTTTGGAGTTGGAGGGTATTTTAGGGCTTGAGGCGTTTGGCTCCACGATTCCAAGATGGGCGGATCATCCGCACTCCGTGGCCCTCAAAACTGCGGCAAAAACTGAACGTCTGAAAGATTGTCTACCACTAAACCCAAAGCACTGCAAGTCGCGAAGCCTGGCTACTTGCTGGGCACATGAATGTCAGGATTTGACATCGACATCGTAATAAATCCGACACAGCCAGGTAGTGCGCCCTTATTACATACGCAGGGTTGGTATACCTTGACCCTTGAGGGCCCTTCCCCTACGCATCGAACCTCGATGGTTTGGGGGCCCTAAATCCTAAACCCTAAACCCCTAAACCCTAAACCCCTAAACCCTAAAAGGTCTCACGACCCAACAAATGCAGAGAACCGCGCCAGGTGAGTTCGACGACTCGACCTGGGTTGGGGCTGCCAGGACCCCGCTCAACCTATGGCTAGAATTAGGGGTGCCTTAGGGTTCCTTTAAAGGGATCCTATAAGGGTTACTATAAGCGCTACTATAAGAGTTTATATGGGTGTTTCCGAAAAGTAGGGGTACCTTTAAAGGGATTCTAAAAGGGATCTATAAGGGTTCTATAAAGAGTTTAGGGTTTAGAGTTTCCGAAAATTAGGGGTACCTTATTTTGGGGTCCCTATAATGAGGATCCTGCTATTTAGGGTACTATATTGGGGTCCCCTACTCTCGGAACCTCCCATCTAGGGCGGGGGTGCGGTGCGTGGCACACAGATATATGTATATGTTTATGTATATGCTGTTGTATATGTACATACTGTCGAACTACACCAAATATGTTTATATAAGTACATATGCATGTATATGTATCCACACATATGTATGTGGATAGATGTATACACATTCGCATGCATATGTATATATATATATATATGTGTGTATATATATACATATATATGTACACACATACATGTACAAATATGTGTATATATATATATATATATATATACTTATATATACATATACATATACAGATAATATATACATACATAGAGACAGAGAGAGTGAATGTTACACGTATATGTATGTATGTGTGTATATATGTATATATATACACATATCCAAATAGATACATATGCGCACACACACGTGTGTAAGCTTTATAGATTAAAGCAAATGCATCATCTCGGACTTGCCAGGAACTACTGGCGAATGCTCCGCGATACATGGTCCGAATACCGCACGGAGTGAACGCAGCGGCGAGCGGCGAGAAAATGCCGTGGGTTCAACTGGGCTTGGAGAGCTGCAAACGGGTAAGGGAAAAGCTTCGCGGCTTCAGGGATTACTGTTGACTACCCCTTCAACGGCTACTTCCAACTGCCCCTGTGCCTGCAAGCGGATGCTACACTTCAGGTGTGATAGGGCTCAGGGCCAGGATTTTGGTGTTCAGGGCTTTGGGTTCAAAGCTGGTACTATGTGTAAAAAAAGTGTCAGTTAGTTACCAATATCATTCCTCAGTGCCCCTTATCAGATTATAGAATGTACCCGAAACCCTATAAACAAATTTAAGGCCTTTACAGTAAAATTTCAGGGCTCAACAAGTTCACCAGTCTTTCGCCGTAGGCTTGGAAGGAATCCTAACCCGGCCAGGTCTGAACTCCTCATTTGGATTTGCAACCCCCAAACAGTAGATACTCTACCATAAGGTACTGCTGATGGACAAAATCCTGCATGACCCTAAGGACTCTAAACTATGGAAATTATGGTATATTCCTTATAATGGGTAATGCAGGATTTTGTCCATCAGCCGTAGGGACTACTTTCAGGCCCTAGTTATACCATAAGGTAGGGACTACTTTAAGGCCAAAGAACATGATATTTGGGCATGCTGGCAACTTGCAGCTGCTTCGAAACTGCATCGACAACGTTTTAGCCGTTTGCATGCAGGGCTGGTGCACCTCATTGCCCTCTAGACCCTCACCCCTTTCGGGGAACTTCGGATTGCTCATGTGACACATAATGCGAAGCTACACCCAAGTAGCCTGCTGAGGTTGCACTGGGTGAACATCGCTTCTCGGTGGCCTGGATGGCAGGACGGCTTCAAGAGTTCTCGCTTTTTTGGTTCGGTCGATGGTTTATGGTTATGTAGGTAGGACCGTTCTGCGTGGTTTTACATATGCCTTCGGCCAGGCAAGCCTGGATGTTCTCAAAAGCGAAAACCCTCTAAAATGTTCACAAAAATCTTCAAATTTTCAGTGTTTCAACAATTTCGAGGCCTTCCAAATTGAGATGCCGTTAATCTACTGAACGTTTTGCAAAATTACTAGGAACTTAAATACGAAACGGGGCATGTATGAGTCATAATGGTTCGGGGAAGCTTTTTCACACCTAGCTAAAATTAAGCCTCAAACCCTAGTTTCAACCATCGGCCGGAACGTGTAAATTCGCCACATGCTGAACATCTGTATTCACAAGGAGCCGGCCTCACGGCGGTTGGAGTCGTTTTCGCCGCTACTCTGCTACACTTAGAGGTTTAGGGAACTTGGGAGTTGTCTGGTCACCCCAAAAGCTCACAGGATTTAGTGGGTACTTAGGTTTAGGATCGTAGTTTTGAAGAGTATTTCGGAGAGTATCTCAGCGTTCCAATCTAAACCCTCAAACCTCGAAGCCACATGCACGCAACCCGGAATCCAGAACTTAAGCCTGGCGCTCCAAAACACAATGAATCAATGAACCCGCACCCTAGACCCTGCAACCTCGAGTTCGACGCGGACCTACGCGCCCTCATTCCCCACACCCCTAGAATCCAAGTTCCTCTACGACCTAATTCATCCTAAGCCGTTTCTCGCCCTCAAACCATGAAACGAATCAGCTTCAGCTTGCTACACCCTGAGCCCCACCCCCTAATCCGAAGCTGTCAACCTGAATTAGGCCTTTTAAAGGCCTAAACCCTAAACCCTCAAATGCCTAAGACCTACCGGCAACCGGGTAGTTCTCCAAATCAAGATCCCTTGTTATCAACCCCAAAAAGAAGGCGGCGCCCTGATAGAAAGGATCGTACAGGGGACCCTATATCTAGAGATTTACTCAATTGTGAACCCCAAAACCCGTAACTCTACGCCCGAAAGCAATTTCTGAACCCCAAAACAACAGCTTAAACCCTGTCGGCAAATTCTGCAGCTCGAGACCATCCAACACTCCAAACCCTTAACCCTAAACTCTCAAGCCCAAAACCCGAATAGGCCTTAAACCCCTAAAGCCCCAAACCCTAAAACCCTAAGCCCTAATACCCTTAAAGGACCCTTTAAAGAAACCCTCATAGCACCCTTTAGAGGAACCCCTATAGTACCTAAACCCCAAACCCTAAACCCTCAACTCTAAACCCTAAACCCTCAACCCTAAGCCCTAAACCCTAAGCCCTCACTTGGAGGCCCTTTTGACTTAGTAAGTCTACTTAGTATCCCCCAGAAGCCCTATTATAATCCCCATAACCCCCCTTACTAACCCTACTTACTAAGTCAAAAGGGCCTCCAAGCACTCACCCCCAAAAGCAATCCTCAAGCCTTGAAAGAGTGAGGCCTTGGACTTGCCAAGCACGGACCCGGAGGCGGCTCCGACTTGAATCTCAGGGTTTAGGGTTTAGGGTTTAGGGTTTTAGAGTTTAGGGTTTAGGGTTTAGGGTTTATCTCCTTGGCGGTGTCAAGCTTGAAACTTTCAGAATCGACTACCTTATAAGAACCCCGAAAGCTAAAAAGTTGAGTATACTCCCATTGGGTCATGTCATTTCGGGGTCAGGGTTTGTGGTTTTGGGCATTTTGTTGTTTTTGGGTTCTGGTGCTAGGGTTTTGGGGTTTAAGGGTTGGGGTTTCGGGGTTTGGGGCTTGGGGTACGGAGTTTGGGCGTCAGGCAGGGTTTAGGGGTCATGGTTGTTTCGAGTAAAACCAACTCTAGAGCAAACCCTACAGATGTAGCGAAAAGGTATCTAGGGTTTATGAGTCTCAGCAGTCGTCTAAGCAAATCGTTTGTTTTTCCTCGTCGTCATTTGGGCAGATAGCTTAACCCTAAGAAATCCAATCTCAAGGAACCCTCAAACCCGGAACCGCGTCTTCGTAGATCTTTCTATACTGTGCAACTGCACGAAATTCGAGGCGCACCATACTGAACTTCTAAGAGTACCCAGAGAGCCCAATACCCGTTAATTAAGGAATATGGCTTAAATTATAAGGGGCTTCATATTATGATTTAAGCTATATTCCTTGGGTATTGGGCTCTTTGGGTAGTCTGTGTGTGCTTGATTCTCTGGAGGGGGCGCGGCTGGGCTTGTTGACGCCACCTGCTGCAGCCAGCTTCACTAGGGCTGCTTGGGAGGCCAAGGCGAACCCTAAACCCTAAACCGCAGCAGCTGCGTTGCCAACTCCACCTCCGAGACCGGCACCTTTGCAGCTACCGCCTCCACCGTGTGTGCCGATTCAGCCCATGGAACCAGCCCAAAGGCTCCATGTACCTTGATAGTAGATACTTCAGCCTTAAAGGGGTCCCTATCTAGGTACTTCAAGGCCTAAGTATATACTATATGGGTACATGGAGCCTTAGGGCAGTTTTTGCACACCCGTTTGTTACGATGAGATTCCATCCTTACCCTCCGGTGCATCTTTACCCTCCGGTGGTTGCGCCAACGGTTCCGAGGCCAACGACTTCTATTCCTCCTACAACTGTAAGAAACTGGTATTTAGAGTTTGGAGTTTGGCTTTGCAGAAAAATCCTTGTCGTAACTTTCGAACACTCGACTTTGGATTCTATCATTAGTTGTTACTCAAGCTGACCGTACGGGGTTCCTGTTAAGATAGGGATGTATAGCAGATAATCTGGTTTGCATATCATGATGCCGTAAACTTGAATCCTTCATGTTTCGGTCTTCGGGTGAGCGACGGTAAGGCTCTGAAAATGGCGTAAGCCTTGAGCTGTAAATCTTAAACCCAGCCTAAGCGCTAAACCCCGACCCGACTCGTGCAACCTAAGCCCTACACTCCTAGGCTTAATCCTTCTCATGGAAGCGTCGACCAAATAGACAGACCTTAAAAACCCTTTCAACCCCACACCTTCCCCAGGGGTCCAAGTAAGAGCATAGTATATACGTCTGGGGCCCAAATCCCTAAGCCTTGAACCCAAATTCCTACCAAGTACCTACTAGAATGGTACATGGACCTTTTGGGTTCTACTCGACGCGCCTTCAGGGTTCCGGGGTTGCGGGTTCTCCAAATTAACCCCTTCAGCTTATGCTGCCTGACGTCCCCGGACCCCTGGAATTAATTAATTCGTGAAGTATTCAAGTATAAGGTTAGTTGCGTAATGAAGTAATTAGAGAATTAATCAGTTATTGAATGAATTAACTGTTGATGCAAAGAATTACGGAATTCATGACGTAATGAAGATTGGAACTGTTTATTCACTCTGTATCTTGGAAAGTTTGAACGTTTGTGGGCCCAGGGTTTTAGGTTTAGGGACTGCTGCCAGGACGAAGAGCTCCACAAAAGCGAGGCCAGCGGGTGGAGGGTTGAGGGTAGGGGCCTTAATGATTAGATAAAGGCTTGGACGGTATATTATACTGTAATTATAGCAAAGAGCCCCCAAAACCCTACTGCAATTATGAAGGCCCTTACATTACCCAGAGCGTCATACCCTACCCCCTTTTTTAGCATACCTAATTTTATGGTTAGGATCTGTTATATAGAGGTACCTTCAAAAAGGGGTAGGGTATGAGCCTCTAGGTAGGGTATGGAACTTTGGGTTGTTGTGGTTTCTTGCACGAGGGTCTAGGGTTTAGTATTTCAGGGCTTCGGGTTGCAGTAGAAGCCCTAAAGTTGGAAACCCAATAGCCTCAATCCTGAAGAGTCATGTATAGGGAACCCCAGCACTAATTGTCCTTATTCCGGTTTCCAACTTTTTGGGGTTTACTGTAACCCTAAAGCCTAAGCCCTAAACCCATAAAGGGCATTCAGGGCTTAGGGACCCTAAACTCTAAACCCTAAACCCCTAACCCTTAACCAAAACTCCTAAACCCCTAAACTTAACCCTAAACCCTAAACCCATTAAGGGCAGGTTCGTTGAACTCGGGGCCTGGGGGCTGTGTTTTTAAGTTTAGATCCCAGGCAATGCCAGTATCCCTTTATTTGGGAGTTTCCGAAAATTAGGGTACCTTAATTTGGAGTCCTTATAATAGGGATCCTACTATTTAGTGTACCATAGTAGGGTCCCCTATTTTCGGAAACTCCCATTTAAGGAGTATACCTTAAATGATAATAGGATCCCTAATATGATTTCAGGTATATTCCTTAATTAAGGGATATACCTTAAATCATACTAGGGATCCTATTATGATTTTAAGGTATATTCCTCAATTGAGGGGTATTGGGATCTCTTGGCAATGCAGGCCCCTGTTGACAAGACCGGCGCAGTTTGAGCTCCATGGATTCTGGAGTACGGAGTTGGTTCGGTTGTTAAATGGGAGTTTCCGAAAAGAGGGGACCCGAATATAGCACCCTAAATTGTAGGATCCTTGTTCTAAGGAACCCCCAAATAGGTTACCCCTAATTTCCGGAAACTCCAAAATGGCTCTTGCTGTCCTTTTGGGAAACTGTTGCGCCGCCCCCCAACTTTTCTGAAAGCTTCAAGACTTCAAGGGTTTAGGGTTTAGGCCCAGTGAAGCACCCGGAGATTTGAGCCCAAACCCAAACCCGTTCATCCCGAAACCTCAACCCAAAGAGCCCAATACCCCTCAATTAAGGAATATGGCTTAAATTATATGGGGCTTCATATTATGATTTAAGCTATATTCCTTAATTAAGGGGTATTGGGCTCTCTGGGAAGCCCTGGACTCTAGTCTTGAGCTTGTTTGGTTTAAGTGTTGTGCCTGGCTTCCGGGTATCCTATAATATGGGTTGTGCAGTGGGGTTAGGCTCGCGGGTGGTTATGGGGTAGGGCCTTATGTCAGGTTGGAAGCCATTCTGGCTATAGCTGCTCTTAACTCCTATAGACCCTAGAAGAGTCCCCTGCCAGTGTAGAAGATCCAACAGCGACACATGTGGACTCCCAGGCCAAAGGCCCGGCCCAGGATCGACCGTGGACACGCAGCAGGAGGAGGCACCTCCCTCGAGAAATCCTCGCCACTGGACAAGGGACCAGACCAGACGACGCCAGGACGAGATGTGGAAGCATTGGACTCGGGATTCCAGCTGGCGCACGGAGGAGGAAGCTCAGCGCCTCCAGAAGCAGCTGGAGCGCCGGCAGGAACAGATCCGCTTGATCGCCCGAGTATCTATGAGGCACGAAGACGAGTTATCGCAGCTAACCGAGGAAGACTTCGTTGACTTCGTGCTCACTTTCGAGCCGGTGGACACAAACTTCTGAGGCTGAAGCGACACGCGTCGCGATGGAGATTTTAAAGGCACATCGCCCAAGTACCAATTCTGAACCCGCTCCTCAGCCAGCTGTCGCACATTCACTTCCCAGGCAGAGCGAAGGGCAAGGGATGGCAAGGGCCAGGGAGACTGCGGCTTGTTCCTCAGATAGATGGGAGTTTCCGAAAATAGGGGACCCTAATTTAGTACCCTGAATAGCGGGATCCTTATTCTAAGGACCCCAGCATGAGGTACCCCTAATTTTCGGAAACTCCCAGATAGGGCGCAAGCACGGAACGCGCAAGTGGGGGGGTCTGGAGGGTTAGGGGTTGGGGGCCGCTCCGAAAGCCCCCATTCTAGAACCCTTTACTGGTAGCCTAACCCCTAAACCCGAAGACCTCTAAACCCTAAACCCCAAAACGCTAAGACCGCTGTACACCTTAAACCCTACAAACCCTAAACCTCTACACCCCTAAATTCTGAACCCTAAACCCCTAGACCCTAAACTCTAAACCCCTAAACGCTAAGACCCCCAACCCCAAACACTCCTAAACCTCTAAACCCCTAAACCCTAAGACTCCAAAACCAAAACACTCCTAAACCCCTAAACCCCCAAACCCGAAACCCTAAGACCAGAAAACCCTAACTTGCAAGAGGAAGGTGCGTCCGAAGAGCTCCAGCGGCTCGTCGAGGCTCATGGGTTCCGCGTGCGCTGGCACCCAGACCTTCCAAAATCTCTTAATTAAGGAATATATACCTTAAATTATAATAGGATCCCTAATATGAATTAAGGTATATTCCTTACTTAAGGGATTTTGGAAGGTCTGGGTACCTTCTATTGTACCCGAGCCAGAGACCCACTATTGAAGACCAAGAGCACTTGCCGACCCTGGTAAACAACCCCAACACCCTAAAACCCTAAGCCCTAAACCCCAAAACTCTAAAACCCTAAACCCTAACCCCAAAACCCCAAAACCCTAAAACCATAAACCCCTAAATCCTAAAACCCTAAAACCCTAAACCCTAAAACCCCAACGCCCTGATCCTAAGCCCTATAGGGACCCCTTTAAAGGTTTCTCCGGCTGCGTACCGCAAAGCCAGGATCCGCCGGCAAGGCCGCGGAGAGCCCTCAGCTAGACGAAAAAGTGCGTTCCTTTAAAGCACTCCCTAAGGGCTCCTTTAAAGGGATCCCTAAGGGTTCCTTTAAAGAGATCCCCAAAAGGGTTCCTTCGAAGGGATCCCTAAGGGTTCTATAAGGGATCTATGGGTGTTTTGGGGGGGCGAAAAAGTGCGCATTGCTTGGGTGTGGGCTCTCCAGTCCCTTGGTTTAAGGGTTTAGGGTTTATAAGGATTTCCGGGTTCTCTAGTTCCTTTTTACTTAGGGTTTTGGGTTTAGGATGGTTTAGGGTTTAGCCCCTTTCTATTTAAGCTTTTCGGGTGTAGGGGGTCTCTAGTTCCTTTTTTGGGGTTTAGGGTTTAGGATGGTTTAAGATTTAGGGTTGTGGGGGTCGAAAGGTCCCGTTTAGGTCCTCGAAGTCGCACGGCACCCATAGAAGAAAGCACCCTACAAGGGACCCTGATTTAGAGAACGACCCATACATATATCGGAGTTTCCGAAAATGGGGGACCCTAGTATAGCACCCTAGGATCCACATCATAAGGACCCCAAGATAAGGTACCTCTAATTTCGGAAACTCCCACATATATCAGTGAGGTTTTACGATGCGAATTCATGCCCACGACTCCCGGAGGATCCCAAGAGTCGATCGCCTCCGTGCTCTCCTGTTTTTGGCAAGGGTTTAGGGTTTAGGGGTTTAGGGTTTAGGGGTTCAGGGTTTAGGGGTCTAGGGTTGAGGGGTCTAGGGTTGAGGGTAGCAAAGGGTCCCAAATCTACCTTCCTAGGTTCCCTAGTGCTACCCTGTTGCCCTTTTGTTTCAGGTTTCCCTTATTGAAGTGAATAGCAAGAGAAATAGTGCCCTCATTTCAAGAACACTGGGGAATCCTGCCAGACTTCATTTCGGGATGCCCAAAACGAAGAACCTAGACAAGAAGTACATCTTATTGGCTGTAAACTCAACTTTTCAACTTTTGGGTTTCTTATAAGGTAGTCGGTTCTGAAAGTTTCAACTTTTATTTCCTTGGGTTTTGGGCCAGAGAGACATTAGGTTGAGGCAAGGACCCCCGATCTTTCGTCTAAAGTGTAAACTCTTCGACGGTAGGGTTCGAAACTGAAGCCCCGGTTTAGGGTTTGGGGTTTAGGGCTTTGAGGTTTAGGGTTTAAAGTTTATAGGGTTCAGGGTGTAGGGGTTTAGGCTTTAAAGTTTAGGGTTTAGGGACCCGATGACTGTATGCAATTCCAATTCGGCTCGAGCAATCTGAGCAGAGTCCTCTTTGTGGCTCTTGTTTGACGGGCACTTCCAGTGAACCTTGACTGCGGTCGAGGGGTTTCGATTTACAGCGTATACCCCGTAGAGTTACAGTAAAGACCAAAAAGTTGGAAACCTGCTTAAGGCCAAATAGTGCTAAGATTCCCTATACATTACTCTTAAGGACTGAGGCTCTGTGGTTTCCAACTTTTGGGCTTCTACTGTAAGGTTTTGAGGCTGAGGATTTTTGACTCCAGTGCGAACTGGGGCTTGTGGTTGCAGGGCAGCAGGTCCAGAAACTGAGTTTTAGGGTTTAGAACACCCTGCACCCTAAACCCTAAACCCTAAACCGAGGGTTTAGAACACCCTGCACCCTAACTTCTTTTTCCCAAACCGAAGCTCGAGACCTAAACGCGAGACCCCTATAACTATAACCCCTAAACTCCAATCCCCAAGCCCTAGACCGTAGCCGAAAAGACCTACCTTTTTAAGGGTTTAGGGTTTAGGGTTTAGGAGCTATATATTATGGAAGCCATAATAAGGAACCCCAAAAAGGTAGGTCTTTCCGGCTACAGCTAGACCGTACTTGGAGGGTCGGGGGACTTAGTAAGTAGGTAGTAAGTAGACGTATAAGTACCCTAAAAGGGACCCTAATTGGGGTTATGGTACTTATAAGTCCCTAAAACACATACTAAGTCCCCCGACCTTTCAAGTAGACCGTAGTAGGTCCTCTCTCTCTCTCGCACCTGCTCTTCTCTCGGTAAGCTCAGGAAGCGCTCTGCAAGTTGCGAAGAGGTTTGAGGCCTCTACCCTCAGGCTCCAAAGTAGTTCCTTTTTGGGGTTCATATATAGAATCCTATAAGGTAATCCCAAAAAGGAACTACTATGGAGCCTTTGGGTAGTTTTGGGTTTTAGGATTTTGTGTTGGGGGTTTTCGGGTTTATGGGCTGCTTGTTTCAGGGCAAGCTGCGCATCTTCATTATTTGGGTTGCCTGTACGAAGTCATGACACCCAGTTGTGTTTCGTAATTGCGAACATGTACCAGCCCACTTGCGGATTCCTGGGAGAATCTGGCTTCCAGACACCCTTCCTATAGCCCCCAACCCCAAAACCCTGCAAAACTGTAGGATACCCAGAGAGCCCAATACCCCTTAATTAAGGAATATGGCTTAAATTATAAGGGGCTTCATACTATGATTTAAGCTATATTCCTTAATTAGGGGGTATTGGGCTCTCTGGGTATGTCTTCTGGCCCGTTGGTTGTGAGGTCTACGCCTCGAACCCGAAAAAACCCTAACTAGGATGCCCAGTAGTACCCTTATTCCTTTTTAGTAGTCCTAGGTTCCTTATAAAGTTACCCAATACCAAAAAGAGAGGCCTTTTTTATTCTTAGGTTACTGGGCATCCTAGCTAAACTCTAAAGACCCTAAACCCTAAACCCTAACGCCCCATTATGAGGTCGACCCCTCGAGCCCTAAATCCTAAACCCTGAGCGGAAAAGTCTGAGCCCGAGCTCTTAAGGAGGGTTCCTTATGTGACTTCCTCATATGGGAGTTTCCGAAAAGCATGGGGTACCTTAACTTTGGGGATCCTTATAACAAGGATCCTACTATTTAGGGTACTGTATTTACGGTCCGCTAGTTTCGGAAACCCCATATAGTTCCTTTCCGATGTTGGGAGTTGGTTTTTGGATGCGGGGGTCAAGGGAATCTCTCTGAAATCCAGTGCCAACTAACCATTGATGTTATGGGAGCTAAGGAGCCAGGGATGATGATAGTCCCTATGAAATAAGGAGCTAAAGAGCCAAGGGAACCCCCAAAACCGCTGGTTGGTTCCCCAAACCCTAATCCCCATATTCCCCTTTAAGGAACCCTATAGATTCCTATAGATCCCTTTAAGGAGCGCTTTAAGGAACCCTATAGATACCTAGGGTTTCGGGTTAGACCCCCAAAACCACTGCTTAGCCAAGGTCCATCTTGAGCTCCCGGCAATCGTCATGTCCATCTTCGCTGCAGTCCCACAGGCGATCGGAAGCTGAATACTTGGAGGGTCGGGGGGACTTAGTAAGGGCTCCTTTAAAGGGATTCTAAGGGCTCCTTTAAAGGGCTCTATAAGGGTAGTATAGGGTTTAGGGTTTAGGGTTCAGGGACTTAGTAAGTAGGTAGTAAGTAGACTTTTAAGTATCCTAAAAGGGACCCTAGTCGGGGTTATGATACTTATAAGTCCCAAAAAGAACCAGTTACTAAGTCCCCCGACCTCCAAGTAGTCTGCATTGTAGCTCCTTTTCGTGGTTTAACCAATTCTATAATTAGGATCCTATAAGGTAGCCCCAAAAAGGACCCTACAATGGAGGCTACAGGAAGTTAGGGCACTTGAGGTTTGACTGTGCTCTGTTTTGGGTTGAGGGTTTTTGTGCTTCATGGTCTGAGCTTCGGAGGGCTATCAGCAAGCTCAACGTTTTAGGGTTTGAGGGATTTGGGCCACGAGCCAGTGTGTTTGAACCTTCTAGAACATGAGTACCCAGACCTTCCAAAATCCCATAAACAAGGAGGATACCTTATTTCATATTAGGGATCCTATTATTATTTAAGGTATATTCCTTAATTAAGGGATTGAGTACCAAGGTTCCTGAGTATTGCCCCTTTGCACTTTTTATTTGTAGGGCTCCCTTATTTAATTAACACCGAATATTAGGCAAAAGCGCACCCTGATCATTAAGGGAACACTCAGCAACCTGGGTACATGGACCACACTGACTTCGAAATGGCACGAGTGATGTGGAGACGTAGAGTTTCCCGGGGATGTTCGTAGCCGGATCTTACAAGCTTAAGTGAGGCTCTCAGGAAAGTCCTCCATGCCAGCACCTGCCGGTACCTTACCAGAAATCTCTACACAACATTTCTGACGGATTCAGCATACACGCCACTTAAATGTATTCACAAGCCTCATCAGCTAACATCCGAGACCTGCGGGAAGGGCCCACGAACCCTAAACCCCTAAACCCCTAAATCGTAAACCCCTGAACCCTAAACCCTAAAGCCTACGCCGATACCAATCCCGAGTCCTAAACTTCAAACGCCAAACCTCACTCCTGCTCCCGACCCTGGCCGCTTAAACCCGGTTTAGGGTTTAGGGTCCCTACCTTACCAAACTCTAACTTTTGTAGGGGTCCCTATAGAATCCATACTAGGGGTTATAAGAAGAAGAACCGAAAAAATAGGGTAAGGTAGATGTTCAAGGACATTTAGGCCCCTGATTATCAACACCCCTTGAAGGGTCTTTTGAAGAGATCCGAATAATAATGAGGGGAAAGCCCTGAATTCGAATTCCTAAACCCTAAACCCTAAACCGAGGGCAGTATCAGGGAGTCTCTCGAACCAGAGCCCGTGGGTCTCTGGTTTTCGTCGAGCTTGGGGTTTGATGTAGGGGCCTTAACAATTACCTAAATGACTTTTGGATTTTTGGGGTTCCTTATGTTGTTTCATAATAGAAGAACGGGCCCCAAAACCCTAATCTATGTATTAAGCCCCCTACGTTAGGGGTTTGGGGCAAACACGACACAAAATTCTTGTCCGACTCTATCAATTCCCCTGCAGTGAGACTCTATAAAACAATAAAGCCCTGTAATACCTTCTGAAATCCATGAAAACGTATAAATGTGCAGTTGAACGGGACAGGTGGGTGACTATGAAACACTGTTTCAGAAAATTCGAAAAAGTATTTTGAATCTGCGAAAGCTTGTAAACATTACAAAACCCAAACCCTTCAACCCTCAAAATGCTATCCCTAAATCCTAAACCCTAAACCCTCAATCCTAAACCCTAAATCCTAAGCCTTAAACCCTAATGTGGGGGTCGGTTTAGGAATATAGGCTCCTTTAATGCGTCGGCTCCGGTGCTAATTCCGAATCTGACCAAAAATTTGGGGGTACTAATTAATGCGTTTTTTCTGGCTGGGGGGATTTTATTTGGTGGCGGGGCTGTGCTATTTGCTGATGGTCAATCTTAAGGCAGCCACGACCTAAACCCCCACCCAAACCCCCACCCAACCCTAAAACCCTGGCCCTGAAGCCCGAAAATCTCTTGCAGAATTCTTTCGCTTATTGGGGCGTCAGGAATGAGACTCGGTACTACTACTGTACTACTACTGTATGTACTACTACTGTACTACTACTGTACTACTACTGTACTACTATTGTACTACTATTGTACTATTGTACTGCTACTGTATGCCTTGCTTATTGGGGGGGGCTGCTAGGGTGAACCGCCGAATTGGGAATTGGACCCTTGCTCGACAAAGGCCTCTCCAGTACTAAAGTTTGTATAAAAAATTCAATTTTGGGTCCAATCTGGACCGACCCCCCTTTGGGAAGGGTTTAGGGCTTAGGGTTTAGGGTTTGTTAGGGTTTAGGAGTTTAGGATTCGTTAGGGTTTGCTGTAGGGTTTAGGGTTCAGGGTTTAGGGTTTAGGGTTTCAGGCGCTGGCTTTATGCTTTGCTTATTGGTTTCAATGTGCTCACTGGCTTTATTTTCTGTACTATTGCTGTATTATTACTGTACTACTGTTGTACTACTGTACTACTAGTGTACTATTGTACTACTATTGTACTACTGTACTATTATCGTACTACTACTGTAATACTATTGTACTACCACTGTACTACTGTTGTATTACTATTGTACTACTGCACTATTATTGTACTACTACTGTACTACTATTGTACTACGGTACTATAATCGTACTACTACTATACTATTTCTGTACTACTATTGTGCTACTATTGTACCACTGTACCATTATTGTATTACTACTGTACTACTATTGTACTACCACTGTACTACTGTTGTATTACTATTGTACGACTGCACTATTATTGTACTACTACTGTACTACTACTGTACTACTATTGTACTACGGTACTATTATCGTACTACTACTGTATTACTACTGTACTACTATTGTGCTACTATTGTACTACTGTACTAGTATTGTACTACGACTGTACTACTATTGTACTACCACTGTACTACTGTTGTATTACTATTGTACGACTGCACTAAAGGGAACTCCAGAAAGTTGGAATATGGTTTCAGGGTAGGATACCCTATAATTTACCATAAAGGGTTTAGGATAATCATATTCCAACTTTCTGGCTTTTACTATATTATTGTACTACTACTGTACTACTACTGTACTACTAGTGTACTACGGTACTACAATCGTACTACTACTGTACTACTTCTGTACTACTATTGTGCTACTATTGTACTACTGTACTATTATTGTACCGCACCAAGCTTCAGACGTGGTCGATTGTGGGTGGGAGTGTGGGAGTGTAGGTTACGGAGGCAAAAGTGTTCAAAATGAAGGGTTTTCAGTCTTGGTAGTAATCTTGGAGTGATCGGGGCTTGGTTTCCAGCATTTGGTGATCCCCAGACCCCCCCGACCCCCGACCGCGCATTCGCGCAGAACCGCAGACCCTGCACCCAAGCCAGCCCCCAAACCCCGGCACCTCCCAATTCCCTGCCACTCAGACCCCTGACCCCTGTCCGGCGTCACCGGTTCCATATTAAATAGAATGTTTTTTTTGGTCGGGGGGGGGGGGACCCTTCAATTAAACCGACCCCCCCATTAAATCCTAAACCCTAAATCCTAAGCCCTACACCCTAAGCTTCGTGGATGCAGGCACCAGCCGACCCGATCCTCGGCTTGGTGGGACGTTTCAAGGCAGACACCGCTGAGAAGAAGGCTCCAGCTACGTGGGAGTTTCCGAAAATTAGGGGTACCTTAGGGTTCCTTAAAGGGTTATTACTATAAAGGGTTACTATAAGGGTACTATAAGGGTTACTATAAGAGTGTATATGGGAGTTTCCAGAAATTAGGGGTACCTTTAAAGGGATCCAAAAAGGGATCTATAAGGGTTCTATAAAGGGTTTAGGGTTTAGGGTGGTTGTCAAAATTAGGGTCCCTGTTTGGGTCCTTATTATTGTACGGCACCAAATATTTCGGGTACCCAATAAGGGCCCCGAATTTTGACAACCACCTACGTCTGACGGGGTTGACTTTAGTGTAACTTCGCCAGTGGGAGAGTGTGCTTGTTTTGCACAGACATAGTGTGTCTGTTTTGGAAAGTTTGAACTTTTGTGAGCCCGGTTATTGAAGAAGAGAGGTGAATGCTGTTTAGAGAGGACTTAGGGTTCACCGCGCAGAGTTTCAAAACTATCGTTTAGGTTTGTGGGTAGTGTGCAGGGTCCTGGGTCTTGATCAGGTACACGTTATAGGGTATTGATGTGAATGCTACAAGGGTTTCTCCAGAGCTGATAGTGGTCTGAATCAGTGGTGGCATCATGTTCCAGGTGTTCTCTGGTGTCATTTACATCTAGTCTATATTCAGGCTTCTCTGTTAGGGCTCGTTCAGTAGTCCTGGGGGATTAAAACATGAATTTAGGGATTACGCGGTCCAGGATTCTGTGGTTAAAAGCCGGTGTTACAGGGTTTAGAAGTAGACGAGTTTGCAAGTTCACGACTGTTTAATTAAGGTTTTTCGGGTAGGTTTTGGTGAGAGTTTCGCTGGGCCCCGGGTTTCGTACTCCAGGGTTCAACCCTAAGCCCCTAAACACAGGTAAACCCTAAACCCTAAATCCTTCGGGACGCGAGCCCCGACCTTTCTGGCCCAGAGAGGGTGGGAAGCAGGGTTCAGTGTTCTGGGCTTAGGGCTGAAAGGGTCTTGGGGTCTGGGGTCCAGACGCACATCTATTTCTCTCGAGCCTCTGGCGTGCTATATCCAGGCCCTCCACCCCCAAAAACCGAAACCTGAAACCTTAGACCTCAAACTCCCTGAATCTAGGCTCCCCTAAACCCTGAAAAGCAACCAAACCCCAAAACCCAAAACCCTAAACCCAAAAACCTTACTAAACCCCCCCTCCCCCCCAAACAAAATCGAACTCCGTATAAGCTCTTCAGATCACACTCGAAGTGCAGGTGAACTTGAGCGTTGGGGCGTACCGTACCGAGGACTGCCTGTTTGGGGGGGGTTCATGGCTCCTTGATGACTTGAAGGGCTCCCCTAGGGGGTGCCAGACGAGTTTCGGGATGTTTGGGTTTGGGGCTTCGGGTTGTTTAAGGTTTCTGTAGGGTGTTCGGGGCTGTTACAGTAATTTATTAGATGCGACGGCAAGAGTAGTGGTTTGGCTTCCGAAAGAAACTGCTTCGTGAGTAACGCGGCAGCCCTATGGGACCAAATTTTGCAGAAATATCTTCCCAAGCTGTCGGTGGAATGTGAACTGACGACTACGTTGGGACCTCCTGCCAGCAGTGTGTGCACACGAAGAATGCCACATCAGAACGAGTCATTGTAGTGTGCGCAGGTCCTCGCAGTCTTGACAACGCTGCAAGATTTGCTCCTGTCACGGTGCTCTATGTATACATTCAGCAGGAAGTAGCAAGACTATCCGTTCAGACTACGCATCACTTCCCCCAAACTGTGCAACTTATTGATGCGTGTCGCTCGCTGCACAGGTCCTGGAAGAGCCAGTTGGTTTTGTCCGTATGTATCACTTGATGATAGGTTAGAAGCAGCCCGCACCCTGTAATAGTGGTATAATAGGAATATAATAGGGCCCTAATATAATCCTTATAGTCACTATTACAGGGTGGGGCAGCTTCTAAATGATAGGGCTGTTCGGTGAAATGCTCCTATTGTACGACAGGGGGAGTCCAGGAAGCCTGCAACCAATGTGGCTGTGACTACAACTACCACTCTCGCTACCATCACGACGACGATTGCACACTAGCGCTGCTACTGCTGCTACTACTACTACTACTCCTCCTCCTGCGCTGCTGCTGCTGCTGCTGCTGCTGCTGCTGCGCCGAGTCCTTGTCCTGCTCCTGATTCTACTTCTACCCTTCCTGCTGCTACTACTGCTACTACTACTTCTACTACTTCTACTACTTTTACTACTTTTACTACTACTACTACTACTACTACTACTACTACTACTACTACTACTACTACTACTACTACTACTACTACTCCTACTCCTACTCCTGCTACTACTACTACTACTACGACTACTACTACTACTACTACTACTACTACTACTACTACTACTACTACTACTACTACTACTACTACTACTACTACTACTAGACTACTACTACTACTACTGCACTACTGCTGCTGCTGCTGCTGCCACTACTACTCCTTCTGCTGCTGCTACTGCTACTGCTGCTGCTGCTGCTGCTGCTGCTGCTGCTACTGCCACTGCTGCTGCTACTCCTGCTGCTACTGCTACTGCCGCTACTGTTACCGCTGCTGCTGCTGCTGCTACTACTGCTACTACTACTTCTAATACTTCCACTACTACTACTACTACTACTACTACTACTACTACTACTACTACTACTACTACTACTACTACTACTACTACTCCTGCTGCTGCTGCTGCTACTACTACTACTACTACTGCACTACTGCGTCTGCTGCTACTACTACTCCTCCTGCTGCTGCTACTGCTACTGCTACTGCTGCTGCTGCTGCTGCTACTGCTACTGCCGCTACTGTTACCGCTGCCGCTGCTGCTGCTGCTGCTGCTGCTGCTACTGCCTGCTGCAGCTACTCCTACTGCTACTGCTACTGCTGCTACTGCTGCTACGGCTGCTGCTGCTACTGCCACTTCTTCTAGTACTACTTCCACCTCTACGACGGTTGTGACTACTATGACCAAGACGCGTACTACGATTGCTACGTTTAAGACGACTACGACGACGACTATTTTAGAACATAGTAGTAAAACAAGTTGATTGATTTTGTGACCGCACCGACGACTGCTACTGTCATGATCATCATCATGCTTGCTGGGTGCGTGAAAGGAAATACTATCGACGTCCTTTTTGTTCTGAGGTCAATGCATACCATTGAAACGGTTGCGGCACGGTTGTCCGGTTGTCAGCAACTGCCGGTTCGATGAGTTCTTACAGAATCTTCTTTGGCAAGCCCCGGAGAGCCTAGAGCCACCATGCTGCGAGTTCACTCAGTGTCTGGGGACGTCCTTGTGACGATTGAGCTGGCAGTCTTTCTGGAACCACTCGCTGCAGGAAGCTCTCCCGTCCGGGCCCTGAAGCAACTCTTACACAGCTGGTGTGGGCAGCCAAGATTCCGGCAACGACTGTTCCTGGACGACGGTGTATTGTTGGCTGAGAACGACGACCACAGCTTGAGACCCGGCTCAGCTCAGCTCGTCCTTCTAAATTTCGGCTCCACTTCCCAAGCAGAGATACAAGAGCTTCGGCATGCCGCAGAACAGGGCCGGACATCAGCTGTAGAGGCAATTCTGCACAGGCCACAAGATCCAGATCTAGGTCATCCAACCCCATTGTACATCGCATCCGAAAGTGGCTGCCTAGAGGTGTTGCGTCTCTTGTTGGAGGCCAAGGCTGACAAGGACAAGCCTGCGAACAGTAGCCTAACCCCTTTGTGTGTTGCTGCTTGGTGCGGGCAGTTGGAGGTTGTGCGTATCTTGCTGGAGGCCAAGGCTGACAAGCACAAGAAGATGGATGACGGTGGCACCCCCCTAACCCTCGCATCTTATGAAGGGCAGTTGGAGGTGGTGCACTTTCTGTTGGAAGCCAATGCTGACAAGGACATGGCGATGGATGACGGCCGCACGCCGCTGTTTCTTTCATCGAAGCAAGGGCATTTGGAGGTTGTGCGCCTGTTGTTGGAGGCTAGGGCGGACCATGACAAGGCGCTGGATGATGGTCGCACCCCTTTGTTCGCTGCAGTTCACAAAGGCGGGCAGTTAGCGATCGCACAGGTTTTGTTGGAGGCAAAGGCTGACAAGGACAAGACCACGACCAATGGTGCAACCCCTTTGCTCTATGCGGTTGTGGCAGGACAGTTTGAATTTGTGCGTCTCTTGCTGGAGGCCAAGGCCGACCAGGATAAGGTTGGTCGTGATTTCGTCACCCCTCTGTACTATGCGGCCCGCGAAGGCCAGTTGGAGATCACACGTCTTTTGCTGGAGGCCAAGGCTGACAAGGATAAGGACCTTGGCATTGGCCGCACCCCTTTGTGCATTGCAGCTTACCGTGGGAAATTGGAGGTTGTGCGTGTCTTGCTGGACGCCGAGGATGACAACAACAACATAAATGTCGTGCTTGCTCTATGCAGTGCAGCTGAGAACGGGCAGTTGGAAGTTGTGCGTTTCTTGCTGCAGGCCGGCGCCGATGCCGATGCCTGCATCAATAGCGCTGAAGCTGTGTATCTGGCCGCGGCAGCTGGCTGCTTGGAGGTGGCGCGTCTCTTATTGGAGGCCAAGGCTGACAAGGACAAACCCACGAGCAACGGCTTGACCCCTTTATGTGATGCAGCTCGGCATGGGCAGTTGGAGGTTGTGCGCTTGTTGTTGGAGGCCGGGGCTGACAAGGACATGGCCAGTGACGACGGCGCCACCCCTCTGTTACTTGCAGCTCAGAAAGGGCAGTTGGAGATCGTGCGTTTACTGTTGGAGGCCAAGGCAGACAAGGATAAAGGGGCGGCGGATGATGGCGCTGCGCCTCTAATAGTTGCAGCTGTGAACGGGCACTTGGAAGTTGTGTGCCTTTTGTTACAGGCGCAGGCTGACAAGGACAAAGCCACAAACCACAGCGCCACCCCTGGGTTCGCTGCAGCTCAGCAACGCAATTCTGACGTTGTGCACCTATTGCTGGAAGCCAAGGCTGACAAGGACAACGGCGCGATTCATGGAGCCATGCTTTTGTTCGCTGCAGCTCAGCACGGGCAGTTGAAGGTTGTGCGCCTTTTGTTGGAGGCCAAAGCTCTACAAGACCAGGGTGAGGATAATGGACCTGTGTTCGTTGTTGCGGCTCAGCCAGGAGAGTTGGAGGTTGCGCATGTGTTGTCGGAGGTCGAGACGGATAACGGCACAACTATGGATTTCGGCGCAGCCTCTATGCGCAGTGCGGTGTTCATGGCAGTTTGCACGGGCAGTTGGCTGTTGCTCGCATCTTTCTGGAGGCCAAAGTTGACAAAGAAAATGCCATGAACATCTGAACATTCCTGGGAGTTGCAGCTGAGGGTGGGCAAGACAAAGCAGTCTGTTTCTGACAGGAAGCGGGGCATTCCACAATATTTCGCTATGAACCCTTGAACACGGGGGGAGTTTCGGCATGACAGGGAGACTGCCAAAAGCGAGGCCGTGGATCGACCCTAAACCCTACTTGGAGGCCCTTGTGACTTAGTAAGTAGGGTTAGTAAGGTGGGTTATGGGGATTATAATAGGGTTTCTTGGGGATACTAAGTAGACTTACTAAGTCAAAAGGGCCTCCAAGTAAACCCCTGTAGCCACATCACACAGCCTCCTCGTCCACACAACCATGCCCTGACTTGCAATGACCCTCCCTTCTAGCAGACGTAAGGGTTCCTTAAAAGGGCTCCTTACAGGGATCTATGGGGTTCCTTAAAAGGGATCTACAGGGTTTAGGGTTTAGGGTCTACTTGGAGGATCATGGGACTTAGCAAGTAGGGTCATAAGTGCCATAATTGGGGTTGTAAGTACTCACAAGTATAGTTACCTTATTTCTTGATTTATAATCCCACTTACTAAGTCCCATGATCCTTTGAGTAGGTTCTGCATGCTTGTCTTCAACCATAGCCAAAAAACAGACACAAAGCCCAAAGCCCAAATCCTGCAAACCCGAAGCCCCTAAATCCCATAAGACTCAGAAACACCTAAAGGCATTGAATGCACCAGAACCTCGACCCAAAGCCCCGCTAAAGCCCGGATAACTGGGTGGTTGTCAAAATTAAGGTCCCTGGTCCTTATTATAGTATGGCACCTACCCCTGGTAGTTCTTTCACAGCAAAACCAAGTCGGGTTTAGGGTTTAGGGTTTAACCTTTACAAACTGAAAAACTTGAGCCATATACCCAAAACCGAAGTGTACGAGGAGGGGAAGCCCTGGATCTTGCCTTCGGTGCATGCGGCTGAGAAGCTCGTGCTAGCCTCGGCAGGGATAGTCGGATAGGGTTTGGGGTTTCAGGGTTTGTCTTTACGCTGTAAGTTTCAATGAGCGCCCTTCGCAACTAGGATTTTTGGCATTCGCGGTTTAGGGTTCAGGGTTGAGGCATTCGATTCTTGGCCTCTGTTTCGAACATGGTGTTGCCGGGTCTCTAGGCTTTCTTTGCAGAGGTCTTCATCGTTTGATTGCTCCTTGCGAGGTATATCTGGCCGTGATATTGGAGTGTTGAGGTAGCTAGTCAGATCTTTAATATGCACAGCCAGTGATCCCTCATGGGGTTGTCGGCGCATACATGTTGCTTGCTGCCCGATGATCCAGCGCATTTAGCCGACCAAGTGACTTGAAGGATCAGGGACTTAGTAAGTAGGGTTATAAGTGCCTTATTTGGGACTATACCTAGTTTCAAGTATACCTCATTGATAACCCCACTTTCTGAGTCCTATGGTCCTTAAGTACTGTTGATTGAACCCTCCCAGCCTCCGCTTCTCCCCTACTTCCTAAACCCAAAGGGCCCTTAACGCTCTACAGGTGCGAGGCGTGATCTTGTCATGTGCGGGACTTTCACCCCAGACCCCAAACCCCAAACCCCTTAACCCTAAAGCATCCTAAACCCTGAAAATCCAAACCCTATAAACCGCTATGCTCACTAAACCTAATCGCTTTGGCCCGTCCTGAACCCTAAACCCGCAAGACCACAAAAACTTGAATTACTAAACCCTGCACCCGGAACCCTGCACCCTAAACCCTAACTCTAAACACCTACTAAACACCTACTAGAGGGGCCTTAAGAAGAAGAAGAAGAAGAAGGTTTTGGGGGGCTCCTTATGATAATTGTAGTATAATATACCCCCCCCACCCCCGAACCCTGCTCTAATTATTAAGGCCCCCACATCATCCCGAAAATTTGGATCTTTAGGTCCTCGAGACGGCAACAGACAAGGCTGGGAGCCCGTTCTCTTGTGTATACAGGGCAATTGAATTTAGGGTTTGGGGTTTAGGGGTTGAGGGTTTAGGGTTTAGAGTTGGGTTTAGGAAAAATTTCGAATTTGGGGCGAGTTCACACCTAAAGCCGTAAACCCTATCTAGGGTTGAGGATGTACGGTTTCGGACCGGTGGTTTGATAGGGCTTGGATTTATGATGGTTTCAGCTAACATTCCAGCAGCGATATGTACATAGTGCTTGACACATGTGAGGGCCGGGCTGAAACTCATGGCGCTTATGAGTGGTGTGAGGAATGAGACCTCTCAGCAATGTTCTTGTTGTAATTTACAAGTTCCCCCCCCGAGGCTAAGCTGTGGGGGGATTTCTGTGGCATCTACTTCGTGGTTTCAGGAGATGAACGTGCAGAGAGAGCACTGTGAAGGGCGTTGGCGGTTGCCGTGCTTTCGGATCAGAAGCTTCAGGACCTCAGACTTTGAGGCTTCGGGTTTAGTGCATGGTTGGTTGTCAAAATTATGGTCCCTTTTTGCCCAGACCTTCCACAATCCCTTAATTAAGGAATATACCTTAAATCATACTAAGGATCCTACTATAATTTAAGTGATATTCCTTAATTAAGGGATTTTGGAAGGTCTGGGTGGGTCCCTAATACAATACGGCACCTCATATTTAGGGTACGCAAAAAGGGGCCCTGGTGTTGACAACTACCTGCATGTCTCAGGGCCACCAGCCCAGGACCCCTGCACCAAGAAAAGAGGGATCCCAAATCCGGGGAAACCCTGTGCCTGAATGCCCTAAGGGCTGGGAGTGTCAGAATACACCTCGCAAGCCCTAAAACCCTAAAGGCTCCATGTACCCATATAGTATATACTTCGGCCTTAAAGTGCCTATCCACGGACCCCTTTAAGGCTTAAGTATCTACTATAAATAAAGGTACATGGAGCCTTTGGGAAACCCTAGATCGAACTTACGAGCCTCGGGTTGAGGGTTTAGGGCAAGCCTAAGCCGTGACGAAACTCAAGCTTGCCCAGAGTTTCCAGTATCCGTTCATTAAGGAACATACCTTCAATCATATGAGGGATCCTACGATCGTCTGGGGAATATTCACAACTCAACGGATATTGGAAGGTTTGCGTGTATGCCTTCGAACCTCACCCTAAACCCTATAAGTTTCTATAAGTCCTAAGCACCGAAGATGAAATCAACAGGAGTACCAGCCCATTGACGGCAAGCCAGAGTACAAGAGGCCAGTACAAGAGCCCCGCGGCTGGAAGAAAGCGATTGTTCTATACTTTGTGTATGTGTGTGCCTGAGAGCGAATTCAAATGATCAAGGCCGCTACATGGTGGTCGCTCGTGAGTGAGTGAGCGAGCGAATAAGTGTATGATGTATATGTGTGTGTGTTTTGTTTTTGGGAGGTGGTGTCCCTAAACCCTACACCCGAAAACGTTGTGGGGGAGGGTAGGGTTTGGGTTTGGGGGTCGAGAAAATTCGGGGTGTACTGTCTGAGGGGCTCCTATACTTCTACGGCTGGTGTGTTAGAGTTTCGTGTTCAGGAAAGAGCTTGCTTTCAGACAGCAGCTGCAGCAGGAGTCCGAACAAAAACACTGGTGAAGGGATGTCTTTGAACCCTAAACTACCCTAAGCCCCAAACCCCAAACCCTGAACCCTCGACCGGTGTCGGCCAACATCGGCAACCCACGACGCCTAGGTTGATCTTCAGCGAAGACCTCTTGAACAGATGCTTGGCTTTGCTGGTTTTGGGGCTTTCACTCTAAACCCTAGTTGGATTTATTTCGGGGCTATGGGGTTTACGGTTAAAGTGTCCCGATCTGCAGGTAGGACCTGTGCAAAACACCCATAGAAGCGGAAGTTCGGTCCACATGAGCCCCCGGAAGCCACAATGTAGGGTCTACTTGGAGGCCCTTTTGACTTAGTAAGTAGGGTTAGTAAGGTGGGTTATGGGGATTATAATAGGGTTTCTAGGGGATACTAAGTAGACTTACTAAGTCAAAAGGGCCTCCAAGTGAGGGATTTACGTAGCACGGCAAGATGAGGAACGGTTTCTTGTGGTCTTGGCTCTCGAAATAGGAAGCCTGAGCTGTGTGTGCTGTTTCGGGCGTAGCCTTGTGTTCGAGTGACAGCGAGTTTGGGGCCTTGGCGTTCAGGTCTCCTGAAAACCAAAAACCCCCAAAACTTGCAAGAATCCAAAGCCTCGGGCTTTGGGCTGAATGCTCAGGTTGTGTGTTTTGACGCCGCCGCCACCACCACCATCATCATTCACCCTAAACCCTAAACCTTCATCATCATCATCATCATCATCATTATCATTATCATTATCATCATCATCATCACCATCATCCACCTGACCGGAAGATAGGGCTCCTGATTACAAGGATGAGTAAGAAGTCGAGCAGGGAATATCCGAAAACATGGGACCCTAACATAGTACCCTACAGTACCCTAAACTGCAGGATCCTTATTATAAGGACCCAAAATAAGGTACCCCTAAGTTTCGGAAACTCTAAACCCTAAACTCTTTATAGAACCCTTACAGATCCCTTTAAGGATCCCTTTAAAGGTACCCCTACTTTTCGGAAACTCAGTACATGAAGGGAATGCCTAGAATAGAATGCCCCGTGCTCTGAAGGGACTGGTTCTTAACCCAAAGGCTCCATGTACCTTCATAGTAGATACTTAAGCCTTAAAGCTTTAAAGGGGTCCCTATCTAGGTGCTTTAAGGCCTAAGTATATAATATACTATATGGGTACATGGAGCCTTAGGGCAAGGTCTTTTGGAAGAGTGAAGCGTTCCTTGTGTTTAGCTCGTTTAGGGTTTGGGGTTTGGGGGTGGGGTTTCGGGATTGTGCTGCGCCGCCGCAGCCCCAAACCTGCTTGTTTCTGATGGCACTCTATGCCCTAAAACCGCCACCAATCCCAACAACCCTAAACCCTAAACCCTAAACCCTAAACCCTAAACCCTAAACCCAACCCGCATCCCGAAGCATCAGCAGCTCAGGTGGCTGTGTGGCCACCGTGCAGGCTCTCGGGTTGCGGGTTCGTTCGATATGGGGGTTTCCGACAATGGGGGACCTTACTTGGAGGCCCTTTTGACTTAGTAAGTAGGGTTAGTAAGGTGGGTTATGGTATAGTAGGGTTTCTAGGGGATACTAAGTAGACTTACTAAGTCAAAAGGGCCTCCAAGTAATGTAGTACCCTAGCTAGTAGGATCCTTATTATCAGGACCCCAAAGGGAGGTACCCCTAATTTTCGGAAACTCCCATATGCAAGAGAACGAGATGCAGAGGTTGTGGTTTAAGGTTCACGGTTGGGGACATGTTGGACAAGCCACACTTCCAAAACGAGAGGAGAAGACAAGGGGGGCAACCAGAGAAAATAGCCCACGCTGCAGAAGGAAAGTAAACCTAAACCCTAAACCTACACCCAGGCCCTAAACCTTGAGCCTTGGCAAAGGGCAGAACATGACTCCGTTCGGCACTCATTGGTTTTGCCATGCCCGTGTTTTCAAGTAGTTCGCAGGTAAAATTTAGGGCAAAGGTTGTGGCCGTCCCTGAGTTAAACCTAAACCCTACATCCGAGTTGTCTGTTCGACATCGGCAAAAACTGGTGATGGGGCTTGGGCTCAGGCTTGGGGAGGGTTTAGGGTTTAGGCTTCAGGGTTTAGGGTTTAGGGTTTCGGGTTTAGGGTTCAGAGTTTAGGGTTTCGAGTTCCGGGTTTAAGGTTTAATTTAGGGGCTAGGAAAATCGACACAACTGGGCTCAAGGGGTGGGTTTGGCTGGGGAAACTGCTGGAAGGGCTGGGACTGCGCCTGGCACTGCGCTATGCTGGGTTGGGTGAATAAGCTGGTCCGAAAATGATGCAAGGGTTTTAGGGTTTAGGGTTTATGGCTGTTTGTGTCTCTGAGGGTTTCAGGACTTAGGGTTGGGGGTTCAGGGTTTAGGGTTAGGCCGACCCTTAACCTTGACCCAAACCATCCTCTTGAACCTTGTCCTGACAGGCCTTGTCTGGCACCGGCTCCCTGCAGATGATTTCCCAGTTCATGAAGTTTATGGGAGTTACCAAGGCAGTGAGTGTTTTTTTCTTTTCGGGTTTAGGGTTGGCAGTCTTGGGGGCCATTGACCGTTCAGGGCCTAGGGTTCAGGCTCTACGTTGCGGCCATTTGCAAACACAGCCTTTCGTTTGTTTGCTGTGGCCGTTTAGTTGTTTACGGGAGGTTGGTGCAGCCTTTGCGATGGGCTTCATAACATAGGTGCCTGAAGATCTAAGAATCATATCATACTGTTATTATTATTGTTATTGTATTATTATTGTTATTATATAGCTTGCCCGGATATACCCGCAGTGCAAAGGGAAGCTTCAAGCTGTAGTCCAACTGTTTAGACCTCTTCATGGGCAGTTCACATTAAATGATGGTCTGTTTTGCAGAAATATGGAGAGACCTTAACGCACACAAGCGCCAAGTTCTGCGTTCACAGTGCCGTTTGCAGACCCAGAACCCTAAGGCTTTCGTCCAGAGCATCTTAAAAACTGAACTCGACACCACTCTAGCATGAAGGGGCTTGAAACTAGAATCGAAGCCCTCGACATTTTTTGGAAGAGTGTAAAATCGTAACGTGACCCTACCATGATCGCCAACACCGCTCCCTTCTGACCGGCTTGATTAGACACCGTTCAATCGTTGAGGGTGTGTGTGTGTGTGAGTGTTACCGGCTACTCCCTGCAACAGAGCGGTCGCAATCTATGATTGTGCGTAGGGTCTGGGGAAACAAAAGGACCCAATGTGCACTTTGATGGCAGTCTAACCCTATACCTTACACAAGCCTTTAAGGGCATACGGGCACTTTTCAAGACAGAATCGGCACGGCACCATAAGGGTGGTTGTCAAGATTCGGGTCCCTTTTTAGGTTCTTAATATAACACGGCTCCTACTATTTAGGGTACCTAAACAGGGACCCTAATTTTGACAACTACCCATACGTCCGAACCCCACAGGTTGAACTCTAGACCCGACTCTGAGGAACCAGTTGCCGAACATGGATACATGCATTTGCAAAGGCAAAGACGGTATAGGCTATAGGGTTCAGGGTTAAGATACCGATATAATCACAAGGTACAAAGGGCTAAGTTTAACAGCTTAGCAAGATGTCAGCAACTAAGAATCTGTGCCGACCAAGAGTGGATAGATTGATCCTCCACCTAATCCCTAAAACCCTAAACCCTCATCCCTACAACCCTACTGACATGATGTATGAGCAGAGAACGACTGGAAGCCAAATGCCCTAGGAGCGATATTGATTGCAGTTGGGGGGTTCCTAACATAGTACCCTAGAAAGTTGAATCAGTTGAAGCGGTGGAGGCAGAGGATCCGAATTTCAGCCCGCATGCAACAGCTGAGATGCCGCCAGCTAACTTATCAGCAGAGGTGGCTTCGACCCAGAAGGCGGAATCGTCAGAACCGTCCTACGAGGCAACAGCTGAGATGCCGCCAGCTGACATATCAGCAGAGGTGGCTTCGACCCAGAAGGCGGGCTCGTCAGAGCCGTCCCACGAGGCCTCGTCAGAGCCGTGCTACGAGGAGGAGCGACGGTCGATGCAAGCGACGGTAGCCATACTGGCACGATACGCCGGACCATCCTGGTTCCGGCCACCCCCCTTCAAATGGCGCTGGACATGTACCATCAACGGGGATATGATGTCCACGCCGGGGGCATGTGCAGTAAGCCCCAGACCGATAGCCTTCCGGCCAATCTTTGTATGGATGCACGGAGGACAGAAGACACACCCGTGACTGTGCAGCTCCTTGATTCCCCTCATCATGCTGAGGCCCCAACCACAGGCTCCTCCTGGTAAAGGAATTCTGGCTGCTCGACAGGTAGAAAAGGGCTCTCAAAAAGAAAGAAGCAGTTATAAGTTAGAAGGACCCACCAAATAAGATGCCCCAAATTTTAGGAAACTCTAACCCCGTATAGAGCCCTTTGAGGGAACCCTTACAGTAACCCTCTAAAGGAACCCTAAAAAAATCCCATTGAAGGTACCCCTAAGTTCCGGAGACTCCCATGTTGGTTGCAGGTCTGGGGTCCCGATCCCACTTGGGGCAATCATCCCAAGATCTTCGGACGTGCCGGGCTCGAATATGATGCCTGGCCAAGTTTTCTACTTTAGGGGCCTAGTTACCTCTACTAGTTTTGGGTCTCCTTATTACAATTATGTTATAAATGACCCAAAACCCTATTCTAGTTATTAAGGCCCCTATAGTAGATGCTCGGAGATTAACTTTCAGGGCTTTCCGGCTTGTCTAAAGCGGTTTAGGATCCAACTTTCAGAGTTGAGGGCTCTGAAGTTTTGTGGGGGTTTTACGGCTGGGGCAGAGTGTAGGAGACTAAGTTTAACATTTTGTGTTACTTCTAGCCGTCTTCGAATGGGTTAGTGAGCGTGATTTTGTTGCTTGCTTTTGGTGATAAGGGTTTGGGTTTGGATGAAGGGTTTGTATTTTTGCGGGCTTGGGGGTTGGTCGGAAACTTGGTCCTGAAACCTAAACTAACCTAAGCCCGAAACGCAGCACCTAACCTGAGCCACCCAAAAGCTTAAACACCCCTAGACACGCCTCAGCTCCCCTACATCCTGAGCTGCCCTGGCCCTAAACCCTAAACCCCTAAACCTTATAAACCCTAAACCCCTAAACCCTACAAACCCTAAAGCCCTAAAACCCTAAACCCTAGAAGCCCTAAAGCCCTAAAACCCTAAACCCTAAACCCTTACCCTAGCCCGAAACCCTAAATCCTTATCGGACCCGTCTGGGAGCTTTTTTCTTAAAGGAGCCCTGCAAGGGAGCCCAAGTCTGTCTGGCTCTTAGTGAATGTGGGATGGATGCCTTTGAGGATTTCGGGTCTCTTCAAGGGATCCTTTAGTTAGGGATAGCCATATGTAACTCCCGCGCCCACCCGCAAACGCCTTACACGTTTTATACCAAGGGTCCCCCCTATACTTCCCAATATTCCCTATAAAAATCCCTATTCCTGACTTCCCCGCCTCGCCCGATCCCCTAGCAAATCTTTCCCTAAATCTTTTGCTAGGGTTCTTGTTTGTGAAATCATGAGAGCTTGTGCAAAGTTACAGGCCCGAGACTTGAAGGTAGGTGATTTCATTCCCTCCTCCTCCTTGTCATGGCGGCAAACATTACGAACCAGAGCTTGGACTACCCTGCTTCTCTTCATCCGCGACTTCACGAGATACTCAAGAAAGGCGACGTGGATGAAATCAAGATCGCAGTCGCCAACCTTCGTCACATGAAGACCGAGTTGAGTTTGTGGATTTCTGTGATGGAAGCCCAAATCGCCGAAGATGAACATGCAAAGCGTCACGGTCAAGATGCGGCTGACATCAAAGCCGACCAGATGGCTAAAGACGCCACTATCCAATACCAGTAGGTGGCATGTTTCACAGAATGCATTGAACTGTTGCCTTGGTTGGTGTGAAATGAAGCAGCTGTTGCACATTACCATGTCGTGTTTCTTGATGGTTGCGGCAAGCGAAGACATGAGCGACATGATTTTCGGTGAAGCCCTTTTGTGCTCAACAGCTCTCGTGCGTTTTTGTGCCTCTTCGTGCTCTTCAGAAGCGATGACCGACCCTTGTAATAAGTAATTATAAATTTTTGGCAGGTTGATAGTTATAAAGTTTTTGGTTTAGTCCATCTTATTTATGTTTTCTAAGGACACTCCAAGCGATCGTTCTTACGAGGGCGGCAGTGACTTTTTTGTGGTGCCCTCGCCGTCTTCTTCGGCGTCCAATAGTGGCGACACATGCACAAGCACAACACCGCGACCTCCTCCGACGCAGTCTATCGGTGTCAGGACATTGACGGAGATGCTGAATTTTGACGTCGGTCTCTCGGAGACGATCGGGGACGTCCAAGACAGGATCGCGACTGACACGAGCATCGGTGTTCGCGATCAGATTTGGACAGATGCTTTTCTAAATCAATAAGGTTTTTTTGGTATATGTTTTATAGCATAAGCTAATATTCTAAATATCTAAGGTTCGTTCGTCGCTTGACCTTATACTGGACAGCGCCAGCAGTAGCAGCAGCGAAGAGGAGGACGACAATGAGAGCCGCCCCTGTTTCATAGTAGAACAGGTAGGAGGAGCTCCTAAGAAAAGGGGCAGGGGTGAAGGTGGCGGTGATGGTGGGTTTAAGCCGGTTACGGGTTATTCTAATAAACGGCAACGGGACCGCCTTATAGATGAAGAACTAAAATCTTTATTGTCCCGTATCGAAAATTCTAATTTGGGCCCTGTGTTCGACGATCCCGTCGCCGATCTTAAAAAAACTCTGATCGCATCAAAAACCCCTAATTCGCAAACCATCTTAAAGCTATTTAAGGACGTAGGAGATAAAGAGCTTTCTGATGCGGTCGGGGTTTTAGGGAGTAATAACAATATTAGTGTAAGGTTAGGTCACTTGTGCGATATGCTTTGTGGTGATGTGGATAATGGTTTAACCGAGTTAAAAACCCTTATTAAGACTATGGAGGCCTTAAAACTTAGGACTATGGAAGGGGTTTTGGTTAATCTTTTCGGTGACAGCTCCGGTAATATCTCTTGGACCGACCTTTATACTGCCTTATCTCAAATACCTGTAGAAAGGACCCGCATCACTATTCCTCCATCTAACACCGGTGCTGGTCCGATGGGTGCCGGTGATGGTGCCGGTGGTGGTGGTGATGATGATGATGATGATAACGATGATGGTAACGATAAGGGCGGTAAGGTGAAGCACTTTTACATAGGAGGGAATACCGGGACTGATGAAGAAATGCCCCCTATCAATGAGTTATCCCTTGGTGGTGGTGATGATAACGGGGGCGGTGTTAGTTCCGAAGCCCCCGCAACTAAAAGGCCCGTAGGTAGGCCCAAAAAGAATTGAAAAACCGCCCCCGTAGTGATGATAATTAAAAGTAGAATTTAATCAAAGTTTTGTGGCACGATGCAACAACTGCGTCAATGCCCCCAACACAAAACCTCCGAGTAGCCGAAGCACAGAGGACAGCGGCAAAATCTCCGGTTGTCTCAACATGTTGTTTTCGCGAGTGTTCTGTAGTGCTTTGATGTTGCATTGCTTGAGCATCTTGAACTATGCGAGCTTCCGCGGTTCAAGATATCAAAGATACTCTGTTTTTCTCGATGACAGACGACGACCCAGTCGGCCCTCAACCTGGAAATCCTGCGGCACGGCTGCCTGAGTGGGACACAGATGACGAGGAGCAGTTCGACGTCTTCTTTGGTTTGAAAGCCTTCTCTCCGAAAGTGTAACTTGGTATAAATCTAAACAGTTGTTTGTCGTAAAAAAATATGTGTGACACATCCGAGGCGACTGGGACGCTTCGCTAAGAAGGTGGCAAAGAAGCTCAAGAAGGTCAAAAAGCCCCTTGGTTGCGTTGCCTGTTGTGCAACAACCCTAAGCTTTGGACATAAATAACATATCTCCCATTTCCGAGGTGAGACAGCAGACGACAGCCGAAGCTTAGATCGTTGGTCCTTTCCCAGCAAAACGAAGGAAGGGGCGCGAAGGGTTCTTTATTTTATATTATAAAGAATATTTTATAAAGAATATATTTTATAATATAAATATTTTATTGGATAAAAATATATTTGCGAAATAGAATAAAATATTTCAATAAAGGATATAATTTTATTGAAATATTTTTATGCTGATTGAATTTTTTATTGTGGTTTAGGGTTTAGGTTTTTTAGGGTTTAGGGTTTAGGCTTTTTTCTTTTTGGTTTAGTGGTTCGGGAGAAAGAAGAGAAGAAAGATTATTTCGGTTCAAGCTCTGGCTCAAGCTTTGGCTCAAGACCCATAGACCGTATCCCGATAGAGTTTTTGCAATTCTTTTAGGTGGGCTTTTTTCATCGCTGGGTCTCCCTTCGCTCCTATCCACGCGTTATAGCCACTCCTGAACTTTCTGTAAGTGGCGCCGGTTATTGTCTTTTTGTTGTTGGCGTCTTCAAATACCTCTCTAAGCCTTTGTATTCCTATTTTACTGGGGATAATGGCGGGTCTCATGTTTTGTTCTTCTCTGGTTTCGGTGGCGTCGGCTCTGGCGCTTTCTTTCAAATTGGTTTTCTTTGTCATTCGTCGTTTGGGGGCGGGTCTGGTTTCTTCTTGCTGTTCCTGTTGTGGCGGTTGTTGTGTGTTTGCGTTGCCGCTTGAGCTCGATGAACCGCCTTGCTGAAAGTTCGGCGTCGGTGCCGGTCGCGGCGGTGGTGCCGGTTCTGGTGCTGGTGCTGGCAATGCCGGTTGTGCCGCGGCGGGTGGTAAAGGTTGCTGTGTTGCTCCTAGATTGGGCTGGTGCGGTTGTAAGATTATAGAAGGGCTTAAAATATTACCGTTCGGTGGCAGTGCGGGTCGTTGGGCGTTTGCGTTTCTAACGGCTTGGTCGATGTCCAGCAAGGGGCGGGGCTGTGGCAATATTCGTCTCATTACCATGTCCCCGACGCCGCTTATCAGTGGTTCTGCTACTCCAGTTATTGCCGCTGTTCGCAAATCTTGCCCTGCCGCCACTCCCGAAGCTATGTTTTGCCCCACTCTCGCTAAACCTCTGCCTAAGCTGTGTAAAACGCCGTCGCCTCCCTGTTGATCTACCTCCATTTGTTGGGCGTGTGCTTCGGTTATCGCTTGGTTGCTGTTTCGTCTTGCGTCTTCGGCTCTTTGTATTAGCTCCGTTAATTGTGCGTTCGTGTAACTCGGGTCCCCTTCTTGCGGATCCATGAAATCGTCGCCGTTTCCGAAATCTTCGGTGGCGGCGTCGTTGGTTTCCATGCTGAATACCTGAGGTCCGTCGTTGTCGTGTTGCGTAAATAAGGCTCTGTGTGTTAATTCGTTGTCCGAGGCGTATTGTCGTAACATCAGCTCTCTCGCCACTCTGTCGGCGATCTGTTTTTCTTGAACCTTAAGCTTATCCAAATGATCTTTGCCATCAAAACGGGTCCCCTTGTTGCTCTGTTTGAAGAATACGGCGTCTCTGTTAGGAAAGGGTTTTAGGGCTTCCTCGTTGTCATTCACTAAATCTATAATGTCTTCGTATCGCGACCGCCTGTGAAATTGTATTTTTTCGGTTTTGGTTAAGTTTTTTTGTGGTTTTCGTCTCGCTTGTTTAACTTCCATTCTATATTATATCTTTATTTAGAAAATTGCATCGCTCAATTTTTCTAACATCTCGGATCTTTTTTTCAAATGTTCTAGAGAAGTCTCGGGTATTCTCGGGTTGTGCATCTCCCCTTTCAATCTGTTCAACTCGATCTCGTAGTTTGCTTTCATCTGTCCCTCTAACAGTCTCCGCTTCAAAGACATGTTCGCTACCTGTGCCTCTCTTCCTTCGAGTTCTTTTTTAAGCTTCATCAGATAGTCTAGGCTGTGCTTATTAAAAGAGGCTCCGCCCACGTCTTCCACTACGGGATTGTCCAGGGACTTTTTCATTTTCTGTTTCTTTTGTTGCGCGAATTTGTACCTGTTAAATAAGACCATGTATTATAAATATATTATTTATTTAGATTTTTTACTTCTTGAAGAAAACATAGCTTTTCCCAACATCTCGGCCTTCTCCTGTCTCCTCCTTTGAATTTCCGAATTCATCGATCTCAGTTGCAATTGTAATAGTTGGCTTTGGCTAAGATTGGCATAAGGATTAACAGGCTGTTGTACTATGGTTGTTTTAGGCGTTGGAACACTTGGCACAACAGCTTTCGTTAGAGGCTTCGATGGTTGTTGATTTTGCTGTGGCTCGTTGGTGAAAATCTCGTTGTCGTTTTCCGGCTCGGGGGCTAAATTCTGGACTTTAATTTTTGGTTTCAGGTTGTTTTTTCTAACGGGTTTTTGTAATATGTCGCTCGGCTTCCCTTCGCATTTCGAAGGGTGAGAATACCTGAGAGATTTCATGCACATCGTTTTCTTACAGTCCTTACATTCTGCCTTTTGTTTGGCGACTTCTGTGATTTTAACTCGCTTCCGTTCTTCCTTGGTGTCGGTGGTTTCTTTGGGCGCCTCTTCGGGTTTTGCTTCCTCGGGTTCTGGGTTTTCATCAACGGGGGCTAATTCCTTAGTTTCTTCGGTCATCTATATAATATTCTATATATTTTCTTCGGGGTTTCACATCATATCCGTATTATGAAAGAGGATGCTAAAACTGGCATTGGCCCCGTTTAGGTTTATGAAGTTGCCCCTCTCGTCGGTTATCCTAAAAGTTAGTCGCCTTATAGAGCGCCTAGAGACGTTGATGTAATCGTAATCGGTGATACCGTAGCTGTCGGCAACGATACCGGCGAAGGGGGCATTCACGGGGACCTTCTTGACTATGGCGTTGGTGAAACTCGTCGGGCTGTGAAAATTGTTGTTGGAGAGCTCGGGGCAGGATATATAGAGATCGTGATAGGGCAGTAAAATTATAAATCCCGTGATCCACGGATTGACAGAGGTGAAACTGTCGCCGACGGTTTCGGTGAAGCTCAGAACCTCGTTGATGCTGTTCAAATTATTGAGATCTACCGAATTAGAGAAGGACCCAACAAATCCGGGAACATCCGCGTCTGTTAGAGGAACGAAGATGACTTCGGTGTAATTAGAGGAGATGGTTATTTTATTCGTTAGGTTGTTGTATGTTCCGCTGTAGCTGTTGGTTCTGCTAACTCCGACATTATCGAAGACGGCGTTTAATTGCGTGGCTATTTCGGTGGCTAGTTCCGGTGCCGTGTAATTGCCTTCGGGAATGACTATTCTCGTGTAGGTGATGCCCTGCGGTGTAGCGGGCGGTAAAACTTGATGCCTCCAGTATAAATTGTTGTTGTTGCTGCTTATGCTATACCACGTGTTGGGAATTGCTACCTCGTGTATTTGGGCTATCGTCCCGTCGGGGATTTCAAAATTTTCTCTTAACTCTATCTGAAAGTTGGAAGACGTCTTGCTGTCGTTGGTCCGGTACTTCGAATTTACATATATTTTTTTGTATGTAAGCGGTCTAAAACTCATACTGTATATATTAACAAAAGATTAAAATTATACTCTATTTATATAAACACACGATGAGCAAAATAGAAACCAAAATAAACAAAATGCTAGAGGAGAACAACAAGCTCTCCAACACTCAGGGTCTCAGGATGGCCTACGGCACGGATAATAAAATCTACGTGAGGGGGAATAAAATGTATGTAGGAGGCACCACGAGTGCCGTTAATTGGTTGGAGAATTTCACGAAGCTCCCCTTCGGTGTTTTGGGCGGGGTTCGCGATATGGAAAGATACATAGCAGCCGAACAAATACTCAAAGAGAACCCGCAGGTTTCGGAACTGGTGGGGCACAGTCAAGCGGGTCCTGTTGTTTTGACCTTGGCTAAAGATTTTCCCGATCGTAACCTGAAAACCAGGACATACAACAGCCCCACCTTCAGCATGGGCTTTAAACCCAACACGGAACAGCACAAGAGGTTTAGAAAGG
Organism: Symbiodinium sp. CCMP2592; assembly: GCA_905221615.1. NCBI lineage: Eukaryota > Dinophyceae > Suessiales > Symbiodiniaceae > Symbiodinium > Symbiodinium sp. CCMP2592. The sequence goes on from CAJNDT010000311.1 coordinate 209,842, forward strand.
TCGGGGATGTCGTGAGTGCCTTAGACGGTGGAGCCGTCAATGTTTATACCGATACCTTAAACCCTTTGAAAAATCACGATATAGACGCCTTTGAAGGAGTGAGCGAAACCTTGCCCGCTGGTGAATACGCCTGATATAAATATAATCTAAGTACGTTATATTATGCTTAACAAAGAGAGACGCAAGAAGGAAATCGCGAGAGTGGGGAAACCTCCCGAAACTCTCAGGTTTAAAAACAGTATAGTTCGGAAAATGAACAATTCGGGGTACGAGGCGATAAGGAGCATCGTTGAAACAAACGATCAAGCCGTGGAACAACCGCAATTGACAACGCCATCCCAGAAGACGGACAAAAATTTGATCGCCCATAAAAAATATAATAATGGAAATAATAATAATAATAAAAAATCTAAATAAAGTATATACAAATGGATTTAGTTATAGCCGAAAGTGAGCCCAATATGATAAATTCCCTCCAGTTCGGGCTTCCCGAAAGCGCCGCCTACATCACCGATCGAAAGCAAGTGCATTTCCCCAGCGTATCCGGAAACATCTTTAGCGCCTCCAATGGAAACAAATATTTAAAGTTCGTGATCACAGGAGAGGACAACAATTATTTAGATTTATCCAGCGTCTCTTTATTCTTCGACTTGGTCAATACCGACACTGACGCGGCTAAATATTTACGACCCTTAGGTGAAAGCCACGCCTTCTTCACTCGCTACAGATGCAACGGAGCGGGACAGCAGTTGAACGATATAGACAACTACAATCAGGTATGCGAACAATTCAAATCTCTTAAATCCGAAGAAGTGCGAAATCTGGACGACGTCCAAGAAGGTTGCCTGACACGATACGACAGCAGAATTAACAGACTTTATGCTTACAGCATAGAAGGACACGATGCGACAGCAAACACCAGTAGAAACGACAGAGGTATCGTTTTGCCTAAACTGACCAGATTAAATACCACGGGAAGGAACAGGGAAAATTCGTGCGGATGGGACACAAGCCATGCTGCGGCTACGTTCAATCTGGGTATTATCCGCCTGTTCGGTATTGTCCGATCGAATTTATCTTCGAAATCGTTTCCGATGCGTCCGAACCCGTGATCAGACCGGCGGCAAACGGAGCAGACCAAGCGACGGACGACGAAAACGGAAAATATTTTACCGAAAGAAACACGACAACTAGCTGGTCCATTCAAAACGCGATCCTTCGCTGCGAATTGGTACAGGTGGATAACACCGTCAATAATAACATAGTTTCACATTTATTGAAAGGGGGTAGGCTCAGGATGGTTTATCCCGCCTATCACAGTTTTTCACAAACCTTCTCGAATGGAAACACCGAGATAAACATGAACATCGTCAAATCTTCTACCCGCCTGTCTCAGATGTTCTTCACCTTCAGTAACAGCAACATCGACAACGACAACACCGCGGGAAACTACGACCGGAAGAAGTGGAATTACTTTTTTCACCCTATGGCTGTGACGATCGACAACCTGGAAGGCGTCATCGACAGCAACAGGCAAATTTCGGCACAAATCCAAATAGCCAACAAGAAGTTTCCAGAGCAAGAAATCACGAGTATCGCCGAGTTTATGTATTTCTTACGAAGGGCCGTAAATGTGATGTCCCCTTATTACGACGGCTTCAGCATTGATATTTATCGTTACGCCAACGACAAGTTCATCGGAGGAATAAATTTCGATAAGCAGCCCGACGTTAATTTCACAGGATCTAATACTAAAATGGGATCTCTTATAACTTTTAAAATCAAAGGAGCCAACCAAAACTTCGCCTTGGGGATCGAGCGTGTGTTCGTTACCATGGTGAGCGAGCATGTATTCGAGCTCTCGGAAAGTGCTAGTACGGTTTTAGACTGATTTAATTTGATGGAGTAAATTATAGCATTATTAAATTAAATATAATCTACTTAATTTAATAATGGCTACTGTAAATAACCTGAAAACGATCTACGCAAATCAAATATTTAAAATATTTACCACAGGCGTATCCGAATTAAGCGATCAATACGCAACAATAGATTATGTAGATAACGAAATAGCGAATATTGAAGTTGGCGGAGGAGGAGGAGGCGGGATAACTCAGGCGCAGTTAGATACGCAATTAGCACCTATTATAGCAGATGTCGCAGGTCAAGATTTGGTTATTACCGATATCAACAATAATTTATCTAATAATTTCCAAACAACCGCACAATTGAATATTAATTTCTACTCTAAATCCGAAATAGACGCCAATAACTGGATTGATGCAACGGCTTTGGCTCCTTATGCAACAACGGCAACGCTAACTGCAAATTATAAAAATAACACACAGTTAAATAATGACTATTACACAAAACCAGAGATAGACGCCAATAACTGGATTGATGCAACGGCTTTGGCTCCTTACGCGACAACGGCAACTCTAACAGCAAATTATCAGACTACTTCGCAACTGACAACGAATTTTTACAATAAGGGCGAGGTGGATGGATTAATAGCAGGAGTAAGCGGAGGAGGAGGTGGTGTTAGCAATCCTATTGAATTAGTAGATGCTAACACAAGTATTGAAAGATACACAAACGCTACAAAAGCTAACGTTTCATTAGATTTATCAATAAATGAAACCGCAAGCGCCATAAGATTAATTAACGGAACTAATGACGACACCGACACAAACACTTATATAGAATGTAATAACACAACTAACGGAACGACATTTTTTAAGCAGTTGTTTATCAACGGTGCTACGTCATTTAATAACGATACAATATTATTACCAGTTTCTACCAATGGTATTTCTTTATGGAGAGTGTCTAATAATACAAATCCAACGCTAAGAATTAGAGACGGGACGGCCCAATGGATATATGTTAATAATAATTTAAAATGCACCAATGCCAATACCGAAGACGGTAACGTTATGATTTTAAACGATAATTCAGCGGTGAATAATTCTAACCGGATGAGACTAGGAAGCTTGACAAGTGCAGAAGTAGGAATAGGTAAAGCAAACGAAAGCGGATACTTTTTATCGGTAGGAGGAGCTACGAAAGTTGATAGTTTAGAAGTTGATAATAATATTACAATGAACGGAGATACCATAACATCAACTAATGGCAATGGTATTGAAATATTTAAAAATACTACAGACGCGTCGGCAGTTTTACAAGTGAAAAACGCACAAGGCTATATCAAAATGCATTCGTTTAATATCAATGCTTACAATACATCAAATGATAGCCAGAGCTTATTATTATTGAATACAGCAACAGCGGGAGGGGCGGTGTATTGTAATAATTTAGGTATTGGAGCAATAGCAGGAGGAGCAACGAGATTAAACGTAGCGGGCGGTGGTTCTGCTAATTTTAGCGGAGATTGTAATTTTAACGGAACGAATAACACCTTTAACAATAATGTTTTAATAAATAGTAGAGGAAGAATATACCAACAATCAAACGCCAATTTTTCATTAAATCATATTGCAACAATCGAGCAGAATTTTTGTATCCAATCTAACAGGTTAGCCGATCCGACACCATCTGATATTTTTATTCAATTAAACGATGTAGCAGGAATAACATTAAATAAAGCAACGGTATTTAATGACACAGTTAATACAATAGGCAAATTGACATCCGAAGGTGATTTCGATGTGGATATCGGAGCAACCGGCACGCCCGAATTCAGAGTATTAGGCAGTTCTGTTAATTTCTTTGAAAAAGCAAGTATCACACATACACAATTAGCAGGACCCATAGACCAAATATTTTTTAGAAATCCTGACACTAACGGAGACACGATACTAGAAATAGGGACTAAAAACGTCTTGACTGTGGCTGACGCGGGGATCGATGTTATAGGGAACATCACTTACTCCGGTTCCATAGGACCCTCGTCCGATAAAAGACTTAAAGAAAACATCAAAGAATTAGAAACCAAAAAAGCCATTGAGCTGATAAAGTACATTGTTCCCAAAACTTATAAGTATATAGATAAAGAGAAGCACGGCGACAAGTCCCATTGCGGTTTCATCGCCAACGACTTTTTAACCGAGAAGATGCCGGGGGAGTGGGACAACGTTGTTATAAAGGGAAAAGATGGATATCTGAGGTTTGACTATTCTATGTGCGTGCCCATTCTTTGGTCCGCTTTGCAACATACCATAAAAGAGAACGAGGAGATGAAAAGGTCCATAACCTATATAAAAGGGGAATTAACAAAGCTTAAGAAATCTCATGAAAAATAAATCTAATTAATAGTAATACATGGGAAGAAAATATTATATGTGTAAATGTGGATTGAAGAGACCAACGGACGAAACAGAAAAGGAAAATATGAAACATATAAACACCAAAGAACATCAAAAGCTAGTAGAAGCTCGTTATAATGCCAATCCGAAATTTTGGGATAGTGTGTATAAAAAGCATAACAAAAAACCTAAATGAAATATTTATTACTTTAGTTTAAAAATAAACTCAAGTAATAAATATACATGGGCGGTAGAATGTCAAAAAACGATAATCAGAACGATAGTATTAATCAAATAAACGACATCAACGAAAACGAATTGGATCTGAGTAACATCGACAGATTGCAAATTAAAGCATTGAAAGAAATGATAAGGGACATAAAAGAAATAAAGGAAAAGAAGAGCGATAAAATCTATTACAAATTACCACCTGTGAATTTGTGTAATTATTCGTTATTCTGATCTGATATAGTCATAGCTTTCTCAAATCGTATAAAAAACATCCTGTTAATATCCTTGGCGTTGGTGTTTATGTATAAGAACGAATAAGGGGCGTCGTTTATTGCCAATCTATACATCTCGTAGAGTTCGTCCTTATTCACAAGAGCCGAGTTTTCTTCCAAAAAACTATTAACCTCGTTCATATTCTTAAGCCTGAAGATGAACAAAGCAGAAGCATTCAGTCGAACGATCGGAGCTAAGACATTGTATTTTTGAGTGGATAAGAGAACCGAAATAGCGTTATGCCGACCTCTCGTAAAAAGGCTATGTAAGATACTAGAGTAGCGCACGAATTTAGGGTCGTCAGCGAAATCGTCGATAACGATGAGAATAGAATGTAAGCCTTTTTGCTTGTTCTTCTTCTGGTAGTCGATGACCTTGTGCTGGGTGCTTATTATTTGGTTCAAAGCCTCGGGGTTGTATTCTTCAAAATAGGTTTTTTCCTTTTCCGTATCGACGTTCATTTGTTCCTTTATATATGTTTTTACGCTGTTCCAAGTGTCATCGACATGAACGCTCGGACTGAAAATCAATATTCGCTCAAACGAACCCTTGTAAATGTTCAAAATCAGGTTTTGAATCAGAACGGTTTTACCTCCGGTAGAAGAGGCAACCAATATACCACGAAAGGGTAAAGAAGGCATCATATCATATTTTGAATGTTTATATTTATATTCCGGTATGTCTATTGGTTTTACGATGGGAATTTCGCTCATTATAAAACTACCTAGATAAATATATCGTAATTTAATATATGAACTCTTACGACGATTACATAGAAGCTATTGAGAATTTGGAGGCTGTTGAAAAAGCAATAATAAAACAACCGAAATACAGACGATGTTGTACCATAACATTAGAAATATTGAAAACCTTTTTACAAAACATAAAAAACTTTAAAAATACCAAGAAAAAAGAATAATATTTAAAAAGTAAAATATATACTATTATGACAGATAGAAGACCATCAGGTTTTTCGGTACAGTCAAACACGCCAACCCTCGGAAGAAGGAGAGAAGAATTCCCCCAATCCCCCTACAGTAGCGTTTCACATTGGATGAACGCGAGAAAGGGAAGTATCGCGACACATTCAATAGCACACATAAGCTGTCGCTGAATTAGTTTGTGCAAACGTTTTTCGTAACACATGCCCCTTAGGTTATGAAAAATGTTTATTAATATATATATATGTTTTCGGACCGAATAAAGGTAACCTTCGAGCCATCTGAAAAACAGGAAAAGGTGGATTTAGATAATTGCAAATTGTGCGCTAAATGTTGGCAACTACGAGACAAAGAACAATATATCAGCATTATGAATAAAAAAACTCTTAACAAAATATGCAGGAGCTGTTTAACTAAAAACAACGGGCCCAGTAAGGCAAGGTTCGTTAAAAAGAGCCTAGAAAACACAAAATAATATTTAAAAAACTTTTTTAAGAAAAAATGTTTTAAAGAAATATTATGTATAATATTATATAGTATAATATGTCCATGTCAAAGTCACCGGAAGACCTAACATTAGAGGAGATAAAAGAGCAACTAGCCATATACCAAAGGCTCTACTATCACAAAAAGAAACAGGAAACCCAATATTGGGAAGCAAAAAAGAAAAGCGCCGAGCAACGTAAGAAGAGAGAGATATTAAACAAAATATTAGAGGAAAACGACAAGGGAATTAAACTAGATAATTTGAACCTTGAAGAATTGGAAAATAACAAAAAGAAAAAGGGCAGAAAAATTATTCCCGCGGCCAAAGCCGTTTTATTAAAAACTGTATCCGAAGAAGAAGAAGAGGAAAAAGAGAAAGAGAAAGCCCAAGAGGAGATTAAAGAAGAAAAAGAGGGGGAGACGAAAGAAGAGAAGAAGCCCGCCAAAAAACCAAGGGCCAAGAAAGCAAAGAAAGAGGAGCAATAATTTATTTTTTACTAAAATATCAATATTTTTAGTAAAAATAAATTTAATTTTTTTGATTTTTTGGAGCTCAAAGGGACAGCCATCCACCAATAGCGGGGATGGGCATCCACTAAACAAGTGGATGAGCATCCACATTTTTAGTGGATAGAGGCGGTTCTAATGGTAAATGGTCGCGTCCAGCTCAGGGGTGGATGCTCATCCAGTTCGGGGGTGGATGCTCATCCAGTTCGGGGGTGGATGCTCATCCAGTTCGGGGGTGGATGGGTGTATTTTTTAGTATAAAAATATATTAAAAAAATTCTTTAGAAAAGTATTTAAAGAAATATTTCTTATATATGTTAGATGGTGTGCGACCAGTGTAACGACCATAATGTCACTTTGGACCTGCTGTGTAGAACGCTTTTACCGGAACATTTAAAAAATAATTTTAAACCTTATTTAACATGCGAAAGGTGCAAGTTTTACCATCATAAAAGATTTATCACAATAAACAGAGACTATAACATACATAATATTATATGGAGCTACAATATAAAGGATATCAAACAGCATTTAAAAACAACAAAAACAAAGCAACGATTAAATAAAATCTCTCTGGGATATATCAGGTACATAATGCACTGCATCAGCTTTTACAAGGGAGGGCGATTTTATGACAACAACATGAAGAGATACCAACAAGAATGGGAAGAGAGAATAAAAAGCACTACGAAGGTAAAATACGAGATAAACTTAAAAACCTTTTTCGTTGATTTTTACACGGAGGTTTGTAATAGAAAAATGAAAAAGGAAGACGCCTTATTTATGGAGAAATACATTAGGAGATTATTATCATTAACATAAAAATCTCATCCTTTTTATTATGAGCGAAGAGTTGGATAATAAAAAGAATGATATAATAAATGCTATTTATTTTGATAAAGCAGGTTTCGGAAGCAAAAAGCAAACCTTAAAAGATGCAAGAGAAAAAGATAAATCTATAACGATGGCCGACATTGATAAATTCTTTAGTCAGAACGTGGAGCAGAAAAAACAGATAAGGGGGCGCAATACCTTTATCGCCCCGGAGCCATTTTACGAGTTTCAGATGGATTTGTTTTTTATCAACGACTTGAAAAATCAAAAATTTAGGGCTGGTGTTATTATGATTGATGTTTTTAGTCGTTTTATGACGGTGGTCCCGATTAAAAAAAAGGATGAGGATAACGTCGCGGCGGGCATGATTGAGGCCTTAAACAAGATGGGCGGGAAACCTAAAATATTATTCACCGACGACGAGGGAGCACTGAATACAAAATCCATACCGGAATATTTAGAAAAAGAAGGCATACAGCACCACAGAACCAGAGCACACGCGAACCACAGCGAACGAGCCATTAGAACCTTTAAGGACATGCTTTATAAAAGAATTGAAGCCGACGAAAAAAAGGGAAAGGCAAATATTCAATGGATAGATTATATTTTTGAGGTGTTGCTCACCTACAATAATAAAATGGAACACTCAGCAATTAAAATGACACCGAAGGAGGCGATGAAGGAGAAGAACGAACTGAAGGCGAGGAATAACATGTATGAGCAGGCTGTAAGAACTAGAAACTATCCTGATATATCAGTAGGCGATAAGGTTAAGATTTACAGAAAAAGGAAACCTGGAGAAAAAGAAAGGGTCAGCCAGTGGTTACCGCAGATACAGGAAATAGAGAGGATAGAGCAGAAGAACCGAGCAAGTTTATTTTACGTAAAAGGGAGCAGTCGCCCATATATGCGCTTTGAGCTTTTAAAGGTTTAAAATAAAAATATTTAAAAAAATCTTTAAAAAAGTATTTAAAGAAAAATTTCTTACATATATTAGATAGTGAGATGTTTAAGTTATGTTATTGCTGGAAGTGCGAAGAAATCAACAAATCAAGACATAATTTATTGTGTCTTAAATTGCCTGATAACTTAATAGAAGCACATGTAAAAACGTTTGCCGAATACCATGTATGCAAGGAATGCGAAAGAAGAAAGGCAAAAAACGAAAATGAACCCGAACCCTCCATAGTCCAAATAATAAGAGCTATTTTATATCGCTTTTATGATATTTGGACTACTGATGATGCTGAACTTCTAATAATAAGAAGAAGAGAATATAGAGAAATGATAAAACATTCACAGCACCCATTAAAGAAACAGATGTTAAAATATATTTCAAAAACACTAAGCGGGGGTAAAGATACAGTAAGTTTATTAAATCGCTTATTACGATATGATTATCAAGAAGAAGATTTCACTAATATAGAATACATTTATACAGGCGAAGACAAAGAAATCGTAAAAACAATATTATTAGTAGTGTTTGAGTTTTTACAGATTTACAGTGACGATAAATATAACATAACAGAGCAGGCGATACACGATTATTTAGAGGATAGACTAAGATAAACAATTTAATAAACACAAGTTTATTAAATTGTTTCAGGGGCTTTTTTGTTTTAAAATATCGCATGAACACAGGCAAATCTTTAAAACAATTCTTTAAAAAAGTATTTAAAGAAAAAAATATATAATATAATATATATCTAGGTTATTATATGAACAAGTTTATCCGGAGTAACCTTAACAATCTCAACAAGCTCAAGGAGCAGACCACCAAGGAGGCGAACAAAACGACAAAGAAGAGGATAGATGAAATTATAAAGCTTTACGGCGACAGGAAAATCAGCAACGTCGCCACGGCCGAAAATCTGATAAAGGGCCTGACGTCCAAAAACAAAAAGACCTACGACAAAGCCTTTACCAGATACAACGAGCAAATAAGGGATTTAAAGAAGAAGGGGAAACCATTAAAGGAAAGAATGGCAGAGACCAAGGAGAGGAATAAACAAGACACGTATTTAGTCAATTTCCAGTGCTATAACATACGAGACCCTAAAACAATGAAGATTAAACCAGCTTTTATTAAAGGCGGAAGGCGTTATTACATAGAAAATTTTGACATAAGACAGGCTACCGTAAAAGCAAAGGATTTTGATAAAACATGGGTTAAAAAGATGATTTACAGACACTTTTATAGGGGAGATGAAGGATTTAACGAAATACATGAAAAATACAAAGACGACCCGTTAATGGAAGGTATAACATCGGAAAAGGTCCCAAACCCCGAATTTAACGAACTGATTAAAATCATGAGCACCGACAAGGATTTCAAGCAACTGATGGAAGACTTATCGGCATACTACGACAACGTCTTCGATGCTATTAAAATTCAAGGTGTAGAGCTGGTAAAGAAAAACGGAGAGAAGATAGACATAACGAAACAAGACTTGACAGATGCATCGGAAAATGTATCCATTTATCACAGGTACGTTTTAACAGAGATAAAGCCCAGTATGGGATACTTAAAGGGAGCTATGGAAAAAACAGAGCACACGAAAAACCAATGTTGGAAAAACGCCCTCGTTGATTTTTACGGTGATACTCTAATGGACGATCGTAGAAGGAAGAGATTAACGGTAAATAGGATTATGGAAATCACAGGGAGGGACGATTTTTACAGCAAAGGCGCTAGTATATCGGATATGGACAAGGTGTTTAGGGAGTTTAACATACCGGCTAGAATATACGACCAGTTTTTAAACATCATTTACAAGCACGACCCCGAAACATCAAAATATAATATCAAACCATTTTTCGCAATGGTGAAGAACAGCCACATTTACACATTCAACGAAGAAATAAAAAGCTTAGAGCAAACGGGAGGGAAAGGGAAAAACCTGATGGTTAAAGCAACCACCGATTACCATTTAAACGAAAAAGAAGAACCGCCTGAATACAAAATGTTTAGATGCGCCGACGACCTGCTAAAACATGTAGAGCCACCGAAAGCGAAAGGCGAGAAAAAAGAAACCGTCACGAAATACATGATACCCGAAAACAACAACCTGACAGAAATATTTTTTGAAATGGTCGGGGTGGGATACGAGCCATCAATAACATTACAGGCGGGGATAGTGACTCAAATAAAAGCCCGTTTCAACAGGACGAGATTTATAATAAAATCCCAGAACTTAATAAGAGACTCGGCAGACGGAAACATAACAATAGACGACGAGGAGACTTATAACAATATGAACAGGGCGATGTTCGAGTTTAATAAAAGCCTTTTCAATCCATTACACAAGTCATTTTATAACGAGGAGGACCTCAACATTTACGAACAGGCAAAAACCATAGTACCGTCGGGACTGTTTATAAAGAGAAAAGGCTTTCCTGAAAAAGTAGTGGAAGCCGATATATCAAAAGCATTTACAGGGAGACTTAGGGATATTGAAGAAGTCCCAGTGTTTAACCAATTCGATAAGTGGAAAATATACCAGCATGTGGATCATATGGAGCTATCTGATTACACTCTGTATTTTGTAGAGGCGCAGAGCGATTTAAAAATAATGCTTAACAAGAAGTTCAACTTAATTTATGGGAAGTATCTTAAGCAACTTAACACAACAGGCATTAAAATAATGTATTATAAAGTCCCCTCGTTCATTCACAGGGTCAATTACAAAGAACTGATCGGGGAACTGTGGGGAAAGAACATAAGCAACGACGAGCATCTCGACAAACTGGTAAAGAAGCTAATCGCAAATGTGAATATAGGGCTTTTGGAGAAGACAGGGAGCACGGACCAAAAAAGCATAGTATTTAAAAACATCGGCGAGGCTTGCGATTTTCAATCTAAAAATGGGGGAAAAATACACAAGCTCACAGACTACGAATTATCAGAGGAGCTGTACGAAACAGATGACGAGGCTCTGGTGAGCAACAGCATAGAAGAAGAAAGAGAAGCATATTACATAGTGAATATATCCGATAAATCCAGACTTAAAAACGGGTTTATTTACATAAAAGAGCTTTTGCTTCAGGGGCACAACTTTAAAATGTATCAGGATTATCATAGGCTGCTTAATAACAGGATACAGGTTTATAGTGTAAAAACAGATGCTTTTACAATAAGCCAAAACCAAGAGGAGAAGGCAAAAGAAATATTAAAAACGGAACAGGGGGGAATAGGGAACTGGAGGATAAGCAAAGACGAAGGGGTGTTGCTCCCATCCGAAATGTACGAGCCAAAAACAAACGAAGCAGTAGGAATAGCAACACATAAAAATGTAGAGCTGAAGATACAGGACGAATACGATATGCCAGACATCATAGGAAAAATAACGCAGGCGAAACATGTTATGATAAGGGCTAAATATGCTGGGTCGGGCAAGTCGTATATATGCGAGAGAATGGGAGAGATGGGTATGAGGGTGCTGTTTGTTTGTCCCACTAACAAGCTGGTTCAAAAATACGGGAAGGGGGCGATTACGGTTAATAAGTTTTTCGGTATAGCAGTTGGGGAGGAAAAACTGGAGGCAATAGATCATACAGGATATGATGCTATAGTATTCGACGAGGTTTATTTTAATGGGCTCGGGGTGTTAAACAGAATAAGGGAGTTTGTGGAAAAACACCCCGAACTGATAATTATAGGAACCGGGGACGGTAAGCAATTAAAGCCGGTGAATGAGCTTACCAACATACAGGAACATGAACATTATATGAACTCGTGTATAGACCAGATTTTTAAATACGGTATTTACCTTAAGGAATGCAAGAGGCTAAAGACCAAGGAGGATAAAGAAAAACTGGCTAACATCTATGACGACATCTTCATAAACAACGTAAAACCGAAGGAGCTGATAGAACGATATTTTAAATACACGAAGGCGATAAACCTCAATAAAAACAACATAGCATATCTGAACGACACCTGCAGGGAAGTAGCGAGGGAGATAAGGAAATCAGAAAACAGAACCGCCGAATACGAGGTAGGCGAGGTGATGATATGCAGGGAGTATTTAAAAACGACGAGGTATAAGTTTAATGTGAATTTTAGGTATGTCATCCAAAACATAAATCCCGAAACAGTGGTTTTATGCGATGAGGCGGAGGGGAAACCGCAAGAGGTACCGATAGATAGTTTGAGGAAGCACTTCATATTCGCTTCCTGCTATACCTGCCATAGCGTCCAAGGCAGTAGCATAGACGAGGCCATAACGATATTTGATTATAATCACTGGCTGGTGACCAAGGAGTGGATATACACAGCGATAACGAGGAGCACCGATTTAAATAAGGTATATTTCTTTAAGTATAGCTCGGATGTTAAAGAGGATGTGTTCAATAAAAACTGCGTTTATAACTATATGTGTCGAAAGGTTAAGGGATACAAAGAGCAAGACCACGCGGGAAAAAGAAAGGTTGAACATAAGCATTTTATAACGGCAGACTGGCTCATGGAAAGGTTAAGCGGCTGTTGTGTAAAATGCGGGATAGAGTTTAGTTTGAAAATGATAAAGGGGAACATACATACGAATTTGACGGCTCAACGAATAAATAACGATATGTGTCACACCATAGAGAACTGTCTAGCATACTGTAAGAGCTGTAACTGCGCGGCGAGCAACAAAGAAAAGTTTTAAAATAAAAGTTTTAAAATAAAAGTTTTAAAATATATAGTTTATTATATATGTCCGAAAGCTTAGAAACTGCATTGAGAGACCTGACAAACACCATACAAAACCTAGACACAAAGCTAGTCAATACAATCAACAATAAATATAATCAAAACTCTTTTTCAAACAAACCGCCTACGATTAAAGACACAACATACATAAACAAACGAAACACCTATATAAACAAGCTCAACAACGGAGAAATCAGAGAACCCAAACCAAGCACATTAGAATATTACGAAATCGCTAAGGACGGAGATGTATATATGGTGAAGAAGGTTAAAGAATAGGAAGCTCTTTTAATTTATTTTTACAAGAATATTTGTAATAATAAATTATGTTGATACCGAGCACCAAAGATTTAGGGAAAGATTTGCTAGGGGATCGGGCGAGGCGGGGAAGTCAGGAATAGGGATTTTTATAGGGAATATTGGGAAGTATAGGGGGGACCCTTGGTATAAAACGTGTAAGGCGTTTGCGGGTGGGCGCGGGAGTTACATATGGCTATCCCTAACTCCTTTAAGGGGATCTATAGGGTTTAGGGGTTAGGGAATGGGGGAATGGATCCCTAGTAGTCCCCAGACACTAAAATCCCAAACCCTAAACTCCCTATACTAAAGCCTTATAGAAACCCTTTTAGTACCCCTCGAAGGAACCCTGAAAGGAACCCTCCGCTAAGGACAAGTATCCTTACTGGCACCAAGAGACCCGATCGCTGAACTTCGCTGGCATGATGGAAGGCATCAGCAAGATGCAGGAGCGGAAGGGTTCCTTTAAGGGTTACTACAAGGGTTCCTGTAAGGGTTCCTTTAAGGGGTCCGTTCAGGGGTCCTTTAAGCGTTACAATAAGGGTTACAGTAAGGCTTGAGTATAGGGAGTTTAGGGTTTAGGATATTAGGGTTTGGTTCTTAGTAGGGAAGGGGGGAATGGATTATGGAGGCTATTATTGGGGAGTATTTAGGGGCTACTATAGGGATCCACTCCCCCATTCCTTACTAAGCGCCAGACAGATAAAGGTCCAACAAGGCTCCCATCAGGGTTATATAATATAAATGTATTGTGGTACTGCAGTACAGTAGGCAAAGTACCGTACATTGGTTATATGGGTCTAGTATTGTATGCTGCTACCTATGGTAGCCAGGCAGGATTCCTCTACACATGGATTGAACTGTTTGATCAAAGACTACTACTTGGAGGCCCTTTTGACTTAGTAAGTAGGGTTAGTAAGGTGGGTATTGGGGGTTATAATAGGGTTTCTAGGGGATACTAAGTAGACTTACTAAGTCAACAGGGCTTCCAAGTACAGTAGCGGGGTTACTATAGGGGTTGAGGGTTTCGGGCTTCAGGCTTGGGGGCTTAGACGTCCTTTACGGGTTCTGGCAAGGGTTGTTCTTTGGGTTTAGGCTTCGGGGCTGAGAGTTTAGGCCATCGGCCTTAGGGTACCTTCAAGGGTTACCCTAAGGCTTACCATAAAGTTTTAGGTTGTTAGGTCCGGCGATCGGATTTAGAGTACAGGGCTTAGGCTTTTTGCGATAGGTCACAAGCGGCTGTTGGAGTTGGGGTTTGAATGTTTCCTTGGGTAGCTGAGTGGATACAGTTTACACTTTGGGGGATAAGGTTACCGACTATAAAACCGAAAGTGTACACTTTTTTGGGATAATGTTACCCGCTATAAAACTGAAAGTGTACACTTTTTTGGAATAATGTTACCCGCTATAAAACTGAAAGTGTACACTTTGGGGGACGTATGAACTCAGCAACCAAGGTTCAGGGTCTGCGCCTTTGCGGTGTGGGGCTTCCGGGATCCAGGGTTCGGTGGTCAGAGGTACCAAAGCCTCCAAAGTCGTGTAAAAACGAATCCCGAAGCCCCCAAAGCTCCGAGAAATCGAGTTCTGAACCCTCATGTTCTCGACTTATCCTAACCCTGAACCCCAAACCCTGAACCCTAAACCCATAAGCCATAAACCCTAAACCCTAAACCCTAACCCTAAACCCTAAACCCTAAAAACCCTAAACCCGAACCCGAGACCCCCAATAAAGCCATAAAAACCCCTGAACCTGAAACCCAAACCCTTAAGCCCGAACCCTAAACCCCAAACCCTACCCGGTTTAAGGGTTTAGGGTTTAGGGTTTAGGGTTTAGGGCACCCATATAGTATATAGTTAGGTTTTAAAGTACCTAAATAGCGGCCCCTCTAAGGCTTAAGTATCCACTATAAAGGTACATTCCCCGGGAATCTCGAGTCGCAAATCCCCAAGCTATGGCCAGGAGGGCGATTGCATTCTGCTGCACGTGCCTTCGCCTGGCAGAGTGCGGTAGTCTTAGGGTTTAGGGTTTAGCGTTTAGGTAGGTTTCCTAGCAAGCTCGATGGGGATTTTCCAAAGGTGCTCAAGAATTGGTTGCTACAGGATTTTATGTGCTCTCAAAATGTTAAACTCTAAACCCCAGCAGCCCAAACCCTAACCCCAAAACCCTACGCCCTGAACCGCCGTTGCGCTGTTCAGAGGTTCCTCGTTCGTCGTGTCCTTTGCTAGAAGACATCCTCCGGTCCGATGGTGTTTTAGGGTTTAGGGTTTAGGGGTTTAGGGCTTTACTGGATACCCCAACTCCCTTCTAATACACCCCAAATACCCACTTCTAGAGACCATAAGGGCTCTATTAAGGGCCCTTGGGGGGGCCCTGGTAGACCGTAAAAAGTCCAAACCCTCAGTCCCGGTTCTTTCTGAAACTTTAAATTCTGAACTCTAAACTCTGGCTCGCGAACCGCCTAAACCCTAAACCCTAAACCTCTAAACCCCTAAACCCTATAAACCCTATAAACCCTAAACCCCTAAACCCTAAGCCTTAAACCCTGAACCCCAAACCCTAAACCCTAGAAACCTTACAGTTTCAACTCTGGCTCGTGATTCCAAGGCTGTGGCGCACAACCCAACCGGCGTCGATCCTACCCCGGAGCAGTGGCAGCAGATCGTGGCAGCCGTGAAAGAACGATCCTCGCCACGAAATGGGATGGTTGAGAGATGTTAAACGGTCAAAGCATGTTGTAGTCCGTCAATTCTAAATTGACCTCATCTGGGTGGGGGCTACCCGGCTGCAACAGTTGAGGTTCGGATTTTGGCAGCCTTGGATTGCTTTGGGTGCAGTATATACGTGTTCGACCGGACAATTACCGCATATCGTTTTTGCTGACAAACAAGGTGTATATATATATATATATATATATATGTATATGTATATGTATATGTATATGTCGTATATGTATATGTATACGTATATGTGTTTATGTATATATGTGTATATGTATATATGTATATGTATATATATATATATATACATATGTATATATATATATATATATATACATATGTATATGTATATATGTCTATGTGTATATATGTATATGTGTATATATGTATAGATGTGTACATGTATATATGTATATATGTATATATGTATAGATGTATATGTATATGTATATGCATACACAAAATATGAACAAACAAATAAGTAAGCTTATTGTAGTACATCTTTGGACTATTTACTTTCATGAACTTTGCACATCTTCTGTGTGCGTATTTATGTATCTGCTTGTCGAATTTCGGCATCAAAAGCCAAGTGAAGCCTAAACCCTTAATCCCCAAACCCTTAAACCCTAAGCCCTAAATCCGAAGCCCTAAACCCTGAGCCACGAACGTGTTTTTGTTGATGCCAGTGGCCTCGCTGTCAAATCAAGTCTATGATTCATCCTCCAGGGTTGGCACAATAAAGCAGCGTTGGGAAAGAGGTTTTTGGGTTGGCATCGGCCTTATGGGGGCTCTGCTCAGAGGCATCAGGTTAACATATGGGCCTTAAGAAGTAGACTTAGGTTTTGCGGGTATATTGTGCTACAAATCCAAGAGCGAAGCCTAGGGTACAATATTCATGATAGTTATTGAGGCTTCTATATCAGATGCCTTGGAATCGGGAGGAAAGCTCGTTCCTCTGCTCGACAACGCCTACCAGGGCTATGCCAGTGGAGATCTGGCTTCTTGGCTCCGGTCTGCTTTCGTACCCCGTACGGTTGGGTTTAGGGGTTAGGGTTTAGGGGTTAAGGGTTTAGGGTTTAAGGGTTTCGGTCGCAGCAGACCTGATTGAGCTGAACAGTAAATCTGTGCATCATCATTCTGTGCACTTTGTTTGAACAGATTAGTCTTTCTTGTTGTCTTGATTGTTTTACCCAAAGGTCTGGTGATACATTCGTCAAGCTCAGTCTAAGCAACAGCATAAATCTGTATAGCAATGCTGGAAAAGACTATATAAATTACTCACAGTTCATATGCCCTTCAGGACCCCCCCACCTAACTAAACCCGAGCTCCTGGAGCCGTAAATCTTACTAAACCCCCAAACCCTAAACCCCTTAAGAATCAACCAAGTCTACAAAATCTGTAAATTTTAAAGAAGGCAAGAAAACGTCTAAACAGTTGTAAACGGCCCCATGTAAACAAAGAGCTGAGGCCAAGGATGGGTATGCTCAGCAGCTGCCTCTTGGATGGCACTTTATACCTCGGCGAGGGCGGTTTGTGGGTTTAGGCTATTTTGGAGGTTAAGGGAGGTCAAGGTTTTAGAGCTGAAGTCTTCCAGACGGATTGGGAGATGCAGATATGGGTGGTTGTCAAAAAAAATTATGGTCCCTTGTTGGGCACCCTAAATATTAGGTGCCGTACCATATTAGGGATCCAAACAAGGAAGTGGACGATGTCCGATGATGTTGGAAACTTGCTGATATCACGAAAACTAGGCCACCGAAGCCCCCCTTGAACCAAAAGCCCGCTACGCGCAAACCGTAAATCGTTAAAAGCCGCAAAGCCGTAAACTTGATAAATCCTAAACCCTAAAGCTTGAACCGTAACCCCTAAGCCCTTAAAACCCTAAACCCTAAATGGTTCCTTGAAGTGTTCTTCTAAAGGACTCTATAAATGGGAGCCCCTAACACCCCACGGAGCAAGAGCAAGCTCGAGACCGAGGTTTTCGGAATCTGGCATGGAATACTTCATCGTGCCCTGGCCTTTCCTGGTGTAGTTTTAGGGTTTTTAGAGGTTAGGGTTTAGGGTATAGTTTGCTTTTGTTTAGGGTATAGTTTGCCTTTGTTTTCTATTCGGTTTTAGAAGGAGCTTGACTAAGAATTACTTGGAGGATCATGGGACTTAGTAAGTAAGTGCCTTAATTGGGGTTACAAGTACTTTTAAGTATAGTTACATTATTTATAATCCCACTTACTAAGTCCCATGATCCTTTAAGTAAAGTTTATAAACTGTAGCATCATCCCGAAAGTCTAACTTACTTATAGTCTCCAATGTAATTTGGGGCTGAAGGAAAGCAAGGGTACTGGCGTTTGCTGGTTTGGGTGGAGGCTTCAGGTTTAGGGTTTGTGGTTGTAGCTTTATTTAGGGTTTAGGATATTGATGAGGTTTCCGTGTAAAGTTATAGGGTAGGGTGACAGTCTACAGATCTTTTGCTGCAAACGTTGGCTATGTATCTAGATACGGCATTTAATTAGAGCCAGTCACAGAGCCCTTTTTGAAGTTAGGATTTTCCTGATTTGTGCCGTTCAAAGTTCAGGTTGTGCTCCGCCAACGATCTCTAATCATTGGCATCTTCGTACTGGCAAGAACGGTTCCAACAAGGCTTGTTTTCGGTGTATTCGAGCTTTGTAAATGTGTAAACAGCATGCGAAGCGCCTCGCCACAGGACAATAGTTGAGGATACCCAACAAGTAGCTCCTCAAGGTCCTCATGGTAATCTTTGTAGCCTGTTGAGGCCCAGTCGTTCGCCAAGAATTTCGGTCTTTATGGCGGCTCGGCTGGCAGACTTGCCCGCGACAATCGCATAATTAAAGGGGTTCGATTGTGTAGGGTTTAGGGCATACCTGAAGTTCCTAAAGGGTCGGGGGACTTCACATCTTGTAAGTAAAGTTCTAAGCACAACCCAACGAAGTTAAGCAGGTGTCTTGTGTTTAAGGGTTTCTGGTTTTTGGTTGCATTTCTGTCGGAGGAGCTACATCCTGAACCCTTAACCCGAAATCTGTTGGTCGCACCAACCACCCGGCCCCCAACGCTTTGCAAGCCTCGCAAACGTCCAAACACCACCAACCCCAAAACTCCAGAAGAGGACAACGGGTTTAGTCACCCAGACCTTCCAAAATCCCTTAAGTAAGGAATATACCTTAGTTCATAGTAGGGATCCTATAATAATTTAAGGTATATTCCTTAATTAAGGGATTTTGGAAGGTCTGGGCATAAACCCCCAAAATCCTGAGCCTGCAAACCAAAACCCTCTTCCCCGAAACCCCCGAACTCAAAAGCCACAATCCCAAATCTCTAACGCCAATGCCTTCGGCACATGGAGTTATATGGGGCTTAGAACTTTGTGTTAGAATTGTAGGGTTTTGGGATTTTTGAGTTGGGATTCGACTCCAGCTTTGTAGGTTTCAGGATTCAGGAAGCTACAAGCACAAGGGTTTAGAGTTTAGGGTCTTTTTAGGTTTAGGGAAACCCAGCGTAAAACCCCGAGATCGGAGGAGAGCGCATCGGCTACATTCACGTCCGATGCGCCACCAAGGATGCTGCTGACGCAGTGTGCCTTTGCAGCAGTTTTTGTTTTAACATTTTTCCATTTCTCGAGTATTCCGAGAGCTTTTGTGCTGTTTGGCAGTCTGCTGTTCAAGCTTGAGCCAGCACGGCTGGTATTACTCTTCCTTTTGGTAGCTCCTGGTACTATGAGCCCCTATCGTTGTATCTCTCGAAGCTTCGCACCCACATACAGCACGAAGCGGTTTTCGTGCGGCTGTCAGGACTTCGGGGCTACCCGTAAGGGTTCCTTCAAAGTACTATAAAGGGTATCATGAGAGGGTTCCTTTAAGGCTTAAGGTTTCCTGTAAGCGAATCAAGCAGAGAGCAGTCGGAGGCGTATGCGTAAGCCGCAAGGCTTACCTAGTTTCATGGCTCAAGTCCCGGCGGCACGACAGCAGTTTAAAGGCAAGTTCAACTTGTCAGAAGGCGACTATGTCAAGGGGCTGATCGACGGCGACTTCTACAAGGTCAAGGACAAGACGGGTAAGTCGACATACGCCTGGCAGGAAGACGAGCATGCCACGGTCAAAGGGAAGGCTTGCAAATCAGAGATGGAGGGCCGGCGAGAGGGCAACAAACAGGATGTGGCCAGGTTCAACAAGAAGGCCAGAAACCTGGGCCGTCGGCTCCCAGACAGTCGACGAAACACCCGAGCATCCCTTTCCAGTCGAAGACGTTCTCGAGCACAAGGCATCTTATGGCGTCTTATGGCGCTTGGTAGAGGAGTTTCGCGTAATATAGGAGCCTCAATAGTTAGAATATGGTTTTGGTCCCATTATACTATATGACAATATAATAAGGAGCCCCCCCCCAAAATACAATAGGCAACCATTAGGGCCCCTATAGTGGTCTTGAGGAGTTGTTCGTGCTTCCAGCCGCTTCGTCACAAAAGCTGACATAAGCATAAGCATTTTGTTGGAAAATCCCTGCTTTGTTTGGATTTCCTATGAGGGGGGTTTACATGGGTTATTTTTATGAAACCCTCAACCCAACGCCTGAAACCATCATTGCTGCTAGCATAACGGCCCCGGGACAAACCCCAACAAAGCCCCAAACAACATTGCATTGGCTGCATTGGAACCCAGAGCAACCCGTAAATGATGCCTTTCAGACTCAAAGCCCCTATTTTCAGAATGACAAGCAGGCTGTCACAGCTGAAGATCATCGTGAGACAGGCTATTTAGGGTTTATCGTTCAGGATTTCGAATTTCGGGATTTAGGTTTTGGAACTGAGTGGCGCATCTGCAGATTCAGAACTGTTTGGGATTAAGCTGGGACCTTAGGACCCAGCCGTGGCGGGTGGGGGGGGGGGGGAGAGTAAAGTAGAATTCCGTTTTGGGCGTTGTTGCTGTTAGCAGGATCCTCTTGTTCCAACTCAGGATTCATATTAATATTAGGCGGGTCTCTTCAATCCTTAGGCCTAAACCTTCCTCATTTTCTGAGAATCCTAGATGGGCGCCTAGGTACAAGCAGTGCCTCTTGAAACTTCTAAAGCTCACCACCCCGCGTTGCAACGCTTTCGGTTGTGGCTCCGGGTGGCCACGTCTCAGGACTAAGCACACCACTGCGGTGTCCTTCGCAACGCAAGAGAGGGCCAGCTGGGTTTTGCGTTTGTCAGCAAACTGGTGCTACACCCGGGACAACTGGGATAAGCTCATGCAGCAGCCTGGTAGCTTTGCTCGTGGCTCCGAGGAGTTCAGATGGAGGCTGCCGACTGCATCGGTGACACCTGGAAGTGGAGCTGTGAAGGACGTGCTGCGATCCAGAGTCTGGTTAGGGTGTACGACCAGGATTTGGCAGCGGCGCTTCTCCAGCTTGTCATCAAGGCTCGGTTTTCTTTGTGGATCCGGTGGGCTCGCCACCTGACGGCCTGGAGGATCTTCGGGTGATGAGGCTCACCTGGGACGGCCAGAGCCCGTGGAAAGACTACCTCCAAAGAGCTCGGCAAGAGAGCTCAAACGGCGTGGTGTTGGGTTCCCGGGTTTAGTGCGAGAGTGTGAGAAACCCTCAAACACAGCACCTATGACACAGGATCCGTGAGCCTAAACAACGATCGTTCTACGGCTCTCATAGGGAATTAGCACTAGGCTTTCGGCTATACAGAGCCCGTCTTTCAATTTTTCAGAGGGTTCATGGCCTAACTCAAGGTATCATCAGGTTTCGGGCCATAATAGCTCAGGTCCTACTGCCACTGCGCACTGAACCCTGAATCTAGGCCCCGCACTTGAAGCCCCAAAACCCCAAAGCCCTAATGCCTAAACCCTCATCCGTAAACTGACTGTGGTGATCTTGGCAAAGTCAGAGCACTAAGACAGGTGCATTGCTCGGGTATCAAAGCTGTTTGCATGCACGGAGGCCTAGATTGGGAGTCTCCGATAATCGGGGACCCTGACAAAGCACCCGAAATAGTAGGGTCCTTAATGTAAGGACCCCCAAATAAGCCAACGGCTCAAACACACAGGAGCGTACAAACACACACACACACACACACACACACACACACACACACACACACACACCCTAAACCCTAAACGCAGACCACGCAGCGGGATACGTGTTGCAGATCCCAGTGATCCGTTTTGGGCAGAGGGTTTAGACTTTCGCTTTCGGAGAAACGGTTTAAGGTCTGGCTAGGCCGTCTGGAGAGTCTAGGGCGCCGGCGCAGGCTTAAGGCTTAGGCTTGCGATCTTGTTGATTTAAGGCTGTGGGGTTTAGAGTTTAGGGTTTAGGGTTAGGGCTTCGTGAGGCTCTTAAGCCCTAAAGCTTAAACCCAAATCAGCCGGAAAGGCCTACTCCAGCCCGCCGAAGCACGGCGCCGCCATTGTCAACCAGGTTTGGGTGGGATCCCCAAAGCCCCAAACCCTAACCCTAAATCCCACAACCCTACACCCTAACCCTTAAGCATTTTGCTTCGCCTCTGGGGAAGACGTCGGCGGGAGGGAGTGGGTAAAGTCCCTTCCGGTGTACATCCCGGCTTGATTTCGCAGATACGGGTAGTACAAAGGTTCAGGTTTGAGGATTTAGGTTTAGGTTATAGTGAAAGCGATATTTCTTACCAAAAAAACACTGGCCAACATTCCCTAGCATCCCTGTAAACAGTCACTGGAATCCAAAAAATCAAGGCCACCTCATACAACGACACCTTGCAGCAAGCTCCGCGAGATTTTCGAACAGTGTCTTCTCTGGATTTTTGTGTATTTGTTATTAAATATTGTTTGAATCATGTATTAATAGTATATTTTACATATTATACCGCGACATATACTACGATATTATTGAAAAGTGCCCTCTCCGGGTTGCCAGTGAAGAAGACGAAGACTGTCATGCTCATCTTAAAGGGTGACGACATCCCCACCAAGCCCGCCAGAGATTTTCGGGATAGACGGCGGCGACATTATGGAGGTTCAGTTCGGTGGAGCTGGTGGCGCAAAGCGTAAGACCACGAGGAAAGTGTTCACGGCAACCCCACAAGAGTCAGACCCTGAGGGCATCAAGAAGGCAGTGGAGGATTGGTTCGAAGGCCAGTCCAAGCAGAATCTCAACCTAGAGCCAATGTGTCCGTAACACAACTGCTTCAACTAATCACAGCACCCACCCTCAGCATCCCGGCTCCACCTATACCCCAAACATCCCCAAACTTCACTAAACCACAAACCCTGACCCTAAACCCTAAACCTTAAACCCCCGACCCTGACAGAGCGACCCACTGCGCCTGCCCGCCTCTCCACAGTCATGGGGACTGCGCCCACGATCCCCTCCTGCCCTCCTGCCCCTGCCCGTGCCCTGCCCCTGCCCGGCCCCTGCCCTGCCTGCCCTGCCTGCCCTGCCCTGCCCTGCCCTGCCCTGCCCTGCCCTGCCCTGCCCTGCCCTGCCCTGCCCTGCCCTGCCCTGCCCTGCCCTCCCCTGCCCTCCCCTGCCCTCCCCTGCCTTGTGTGGCCGAAGTCGAGAAAACCGTAGAATGAGTTTCGGTGCTAAACCCTAAATGGAACAGGTTTAGACGGCGTGGGGTGGGAGAGTTAAAAGAAAGAGCCATCCACAATCAGGCTCCAACGGCCAATCGTCAGAGCACCACGCACTGAAATTACACTCTCGCAAAATACTTCCGCTTATGCGCCAGTCTACGGCAAACCCTAAACCCTATAAGCCCTAAATCCCAAACCTTGAGCCGAAAACCTGAATCCTGACCGGACCCTGAGCAATACAACGCCTAGTACCTTAAGCCCGAAACCCTGAACCTTAATGTAGGACCCTGATTAAGAAACCTTGGGCCTAAGGGTTCATTTAAAGCGGTCTATAACGGTCACTATCAGGGATCTATAAGGGTGCTACAAGAATGTAGGAACCTGTTCCTTTAAAGGGGTCTATAAGGGTCACTATCAGGGATCTATAAAGGTGCTAAGAGAATGTAGGAACCTGATTAAGAAACCTTGGGCCTAAGGCTTCCCTTAAAGGGGTCTATAAGGGTCACTATCAGGGATCTATAAGGGTGCTGAAAGAATGTAGGAACCTGATTAAGAAACCTTGGGCCTAAGGGTTCCTTTAAAGGGGTCTATAAGGGTCACTATCAGGGATCTATAAGGGTGCTGAAAGAATGTAGGAACCTGATTAAGAAACCCTGGGCCTTTATTCCTACTATGTTGGGGCTTAGGGCTTTTAGGGTTTAGGGCTCACAGGGCCTATAGGGCTTATACTATAATGTAGGAACCTGATTAAGGGATCTTGGGCCTTTATCAAGGTTCTTTTTATGCATCCTACTAGTTTGGGGTTATAGGCCCAGGGTTTCTTAATCAGGTTCCTACTTTAAACCCCAGCTGTAATCCATAAGTGCGACCTACTTCTTTCAGGGAAGTGTAAGGGTTTCAGACTGTAGAAGCCTGACAAAGTAGGCCTGTTGGGTTGCAGGTATACCCCACGGCTCAGATGCATTGTAAATTATAGCTATAGCGTTTCGGGGTCAAAAACGATTCTGCCAAGCAGACGGCTTACACAAGGAGGCGTGCAAGTGGCTGTGCTCAGCCCAAATCCTAAACTTCAATCCTCCAGTGAAGAGCGTCTAGGGTACTTCACACTCTTCACAGCAGTGAGAAAAGAAGCCCTCAACTTCCCAGATGGATGCTTTCAACCCATCGATCTCTAATGGGCTTGATGTTTAACGCCCACAGTCTTTAAAGACTTATTTTCTAGGACCCATGGTCCTCCCTTTATAGATCCCTTTAAGGATCCCTTTAAGGAACCCTAAGCCGCCGCAGATTCTCACGAACCCCGAGCTGAAAGCCATGTGGCTTGGGGAGTTGCTTGGCTTCTTCGCCTGGCGGGGGGTGGGGAATTTTGGGGGGGCTTGGGGTCGGTTTCAGAAGGGTTCCTATTGAGAATCTAGAGGGGCTTAGGGTTGAGGGTTTATGAGATTTGCGGGGTTTAGGGGCTCGTTTAAGAAGGAACTAGAGAGGTTCAGGGGTTCAGGGTTTGGGGGTTGAGGGTTTATAGTGGGGTTCACGTTTTGGGCGACTTCAATGCAGTTTAGTTTAGAGTTTAGGGCCCTTGAGCGGGGAAGGCTGTCGGCACGAGGTGCAGTGGTTAGTAAGTACACTCTAAGTGGGGCAATGCTGTCGGTCGCAGACCGCTCGGGGTCATCAGAACACTTGAAGCCCATCAGCAGGCTCGTGCGCTTCACATATGTTTGCACGATGATTCTTTCATGCTTGACAGTGACACTGCGGCATTCGGATTGAATGTAGTTTGTCAGTGTTGTTGGACTCCTTCGTCTTCTTGTTTTGTCGGCATTGCACCTTACGGGTGGAACAGACCTGTTTAGACTAACGGTTTAGGGTTCAATTAGAGGCTTAGGTGTAGAGCTTGGATTTGGTGTCTGGACTTGTTCCCCCAGTACAATCACAGGTACAACGAGCGACAAGAAAACTTCGATTCCTGAACCCCACACCCTAGACCCTATGTTAGGCTGAAGCTGATGTCCAACCGCATTGTGGACATGCGGGTGCCCGGCTCAGCACTTCGATGCGTGTGTTCTCACATGTTTAGCTGTCCAAGCCTCTTGGCCGCGCAAATCATCAGCGTCCGGTGCAAGGCCAAACACGAACTCAATCGAACCCCTAGAAACGATCCCCGTATGACGGTACACGCAACTTCTGCGTATCACGCCGTAGAAAGAGGTGTTTGGGATTTAGGAGGATTTATCGGTTTCGGCTGCAGGGTTTAGGGGTCTAGGGAGTCTAGGGTTTAGGGAGCGCGCTGCAGCACATCTTACAAAATGACAGCGGGTTCAGGTTTTCATGGTTGATTCTCAGGTCTCCGGGGTTATCCTGCAAAGACATGAGGATCCCCTCCACGGACCTTCCAGTCTGCACAAAAGCCTTGCAAAAGTCTTATAACCAGACCTTGTGCAGGCTAGAGAGTCTCAGAACTCATTAGCCCGGCAGGTGGGCTTGTTGCTTTAATTGGGGAGGCATGTTCGTTTCATCCGACTTGTGTTTTTTTATTGTCGAAAGCCCCCTACCCACAGCGCTTTAAACCCGACACAGGTAGTAAAGTGATGACGCCACACCCTGAACCCTCAACCCTATACGTCAGCCCTTAATGTTGTGAGCCCTTTACACTACAATCCCCGAACCCTAAACACCTTAAGCCCACATATGCCTCAGACAAACACTAGGCCCGTGGAGCACCAAAACCGTGTAAGCCCCCAGCCTCATAAGCCTCAGAAACACCCGAAGCTCTATAAGCCAAGCCTTGTTAGTTACTAGCCAGAAGCCACAAGCGATTGAATCAAACTGCAGCGCGCATCCAATGAGTTTGCTATGGTGCCAAGAGCCATGTTGACCCCTGATTACCATATCCCCTTAACCCGATGTTTTCGGTTTAACCGCAACCATTCGGAAAGATTAAAGACCCCAAGCCCTAGACCCTGCACCCCAAACTGAACCCCGAAATCCTAAACCCTCCCCAACTGTCCTGGTACGCGTCTCTCGAAGACCTTCGGGCTTTCGTAGAAAAGGAGCTCCAAAACGCAAACCCTCCCCAACTCGTAAGACTCAAGCTGTCAAGGTGGCTCTCCGACAGGCCCGGCTCTCACAAGAGGATGGAAGAAGGGTAGAGGGCTAATATGGGTAGTTGTCAAGATGAGGCTCCTTTTTGGGTCCCTATTATGATACGGCACCTATTATTTAGGGTACCCACAAAGGGGTCCTAATTTTGACAACTGCCCGTCTGGGGCCCTTAAGAATTATCTACACTATGTTGGGGGGTTCCTTGTTATTTTACAAGTATAGCCTATTATACCCCAAAACCCTATTCTAATCATTAAGTCATTAAGGCCCCTATGTCATAAGTTTGGTTTAGGGCTCCTACAAGGCGGCCGCTCCTAAATATGAACGGGGATCTGGGATTTGGGTTTTAAGGGTTTGGGGGTTTGGCGGGTTTTAGGGCTCCTGCAACTGTAACGTTTTGGGGGTTACTGTCATCCCTATACAAGTCTCAAGTTGCCTTAGGAAGCTGGACAAGTAAGCGTCCAATGGCTTCGCTGCAAAAGGCTCTGTCTGGTCACGTTAAACGACTAGGTAGGCCTTTGGAACATTTTGTATTTTCCCTTGTTGGGCTTAATAGGACCCTATTTACGAGTATTTTTCAGAGGCTTTAAGGAGCTAACCTAGACGAACTTATATACCCCTGACAGCGAGCCTGTTCGCCCGTGCAGCCTTAAACAAACCCCACAGCCCAGAGATCCCTCAAAGGCTCTGAGACCTGAAACTCCTATAGCCCCAAGTTAGAATAGCTGTCAGAAGGAAACAACCCAAAACTTCAAAAGGAAACCCTAAAACTTTACCCTAAACCCTGCAAAACCCCGCACCATCTGCGCAAATCCTATACAAAGCTCTCCAACACACCAATTCCTCATAAGAGGTTACATTTATGTAATTTGTGTATTCGCAAACGTAATTGCTGTTACTTATTAAGCCCCTTGATTCTCTTACGGATCATGGGACTTAGTAAGTAAGGTTATGAATAAGGTAACTATACTTATATCTATTTATAACCTTAATTAAGGTACTTATAACCTTACTTACTAAGTCCCATGACCCTTTAAGTAAGCCATGAAACTTCCTTCCCAGGCCATTGAGGCCAAGGGCACGCCTGGCACGTGGAACCACGTGACCGCACCTTTGGCTAAAGGAAGCGGTAACTCTAGGGATCAAAACAGCCCAAAAGCCTTATGTAGTATGGTCTTTGGCTCCACAAGCCTTAATATATGAGTCCTTGGATCCCTAGGGTAAGATTTCTTCTTTAGTTTGGGGCGCAGGGTTTAGGACTTTGGGGTTGTACGGGTGTTGAGGTGTCTGTTCCGGTGTTGCGATGTTGTTGGGTGTTCTGCAGGGGTTTCTGGGATTGGGTGTGTTCTGTAGTTTCGGCATACAGGAGTTGCATGCTGTCTAGTTTCGTTATGGACCTGAGACTCCTTAAAGAGTTTGACTTGGTCTACTGCGCTTACAGGGCAGGGTACAGGTGCTTGATTGGTCTTTGCTGAGGGTGGCTCTGCTTTGCAATGGTTTGGGGCCGGGGGATATAGCTGTCATTTGGCTCTGTGACTTAGCTTTGAGGGGCGCGTCTCCCGAGCAGAGTCACAAGCAAACCACAGCCGATTCACAGTTAGGACCCTAAGCCCAAAATAAACCATTAACCCCAACAGCCCGAAGTGACATTTGGGTGTTCAAATTTACCAATACTATTCCCTTGGGTTCCTTATTTGAAGATTATGTTACTCCAAGCCTGTTCCGATTATTAAGGTCTCTGTATTGGCTCTTCTGAACAACCGAGGATCAGATTGGCATGTTCACCTTCACGGGCTTGACGAAGGAGACCTGCAAAGCCAGCACCGGGGTTCGCCGTTCAGGGTTTGGGTTTCAGGTATGGGTTTAGGGTCTGGGTTTTCGAATGGTTTACGTTCAGTTTATGGCAGTCGGCCTAAACCATAACCGACCTCAAAGAGCTTGCCAAATCCTAGAAATGCTTTCTCAACACTGCATCATAGGTCATCTTCAAAACTTAAACCGTTGTAAAACCTTGTCAAGGCCGTGTCAAGACATATCTAGAAGCTGCACTGCGGGTCAGTGGCCAAGTCACTTCACGGCGGCAATCGGCCAGCAGGGTGCTACACATAGCGCATCTTGACTTGCTTGCTGGCTTTAGGGTGTTACCGGGCTTAACAGGATGTTCAAGTTTGCAATATCTTTACGTTATGAATAGTTGTTGGAGATCTTGGAGTTGGGTAGTAGCGACTTTGACATCAACAAGCCACTTCTGATCCTTGGGGTTTATGGTTCAGCAGAGGAGGGTTGTCCGGCGCACGGAGCAGGACCAAGTGGTGCGAATGGTCGAAGAGTTCCACATCTACATGTGGCTGGCCACCTACTAGACCATAAACCCCATCTAAACTCTAAACCCTAATCTCTAAACCCTATTCCTAAACCCTAAACCCCAATCTCTAAGCCCTAAACCCTATTCCTAAACCCTAATCTCTAAAGCCTAAACCTGCACTTTAAAAAAAAAAAAGCCTAAACCTTATTAGCATGCTTTAGGGCCTTCCGGCCCTGGCATGAAGTGAAAGGGGTACGGGCTTGGTGCGGCGCTGGGAAGGGTAAGGCATCGGATAGTTTCAGGTTTTGCTTTAACCCGGAATACCCTACCTTTTTAAGGCCTCATATGAGGAACTCATAATAAGCCTACCTTTTTAAGGCCTCATATAAGGAAATCATAATAAGCCTACCTTTTTAAGGCCTCATATAAGGAAATCATAATAAGCCTACCTTTTTAAGGCCTCATATAAGGAAATCATAGTAAGGAGCCCTAAAAGGTAGTTTCTTGAGGGTTTAGGTAGGGTTTAGGCTCGTGGCCAAGATCCCCCAAACCTCGGACCTCCAGTTTCATCGAATTTTGAAGAGTTAACCTGGCCTGCAAAGTAGGAGTAGAAAGGGATCCCTGAACCCGAAAACAACACCATACCCTCGACCCGGAGCTTAACCTACGTCACCGCTCAAGTGTCAGAACGGTAAACCCGGAGCACATTACTGCAGTTGCCCAGACCTTCCAAAATCCGTCAATTAGGGAATACCTTAAATTATAATAGGATCCCTAATATATCCTAATATGAAGAGGTTCTGGGTGGTTTTGAGAACTTGTCTCAAGGCTCAGACAGAATGATAGATGCAGGGCCCAGAGCCCGTAAGCACGGAGCAGTGAACGGGCATCTGCAGCCCTCTCCAGGCCGTCGTCCTAAGCCTTTTTACCCTGACCCGCTAAACCCTGACATTTAAAGCTAAACCGCAACTATCGCGGAGTGGCCAAAGATGCGCCTTTGTGACTTACGAGGATCCTCAGGAGGTGGGCTGCACAAATTGCAGGGGCTGCATGCTCAGGCATCGATGGCAGTGGCCGCACTGCACATGAACTATAGGATGAGACTCAATGACTTTCCGCTTGTCGTCCGCGAGGCAAATTGGCAAAAGAAAGCCACCCAAGCCGACGGAAGCGTAGACAGATAGGATGCGCGGAAGTCACGCAGTGCCCAAAATTTTGACATTACGAGCTGTCTGACGAGGTGCTCGGATGCAAGAAATACCTATACCTAAACCCTAAGCCCTTTAAAACAAATGAAACCTTTGAAAAAAGCCCTAAACTCTTTAAAACGAAACCCTAAACCCTAGACCCACAACCCGGAAGCCCTCTACGAACCTCGAGCCGCCCACACATTGACTGTGAACCTCGAGGGAAAGCGAGGGTTGGTGTTTATGGTCTGGTTTGGGGTTTAGGGTTTAGGGTGGCTAAAAGACCGCAGAGCACCCCCGGACAGCTATGGTTGAGGATATGAAGGTTAGAGGTAAAAAAAGGTTACGGTTTGGGGGAATAGGCTTTGACTTTGAGAGTGCTAGGGGTTGCGGTTTCAGGTCCTTCCAGACTTTGGTACTCATATAGAGATGCATGAGCTCCAAAGTACCTATACAGGGACAACAAGGCCAATGGATATACTGTATGAGTACATGGACCCTTGGGGTTTTGTATGCTTCACAACCCTTCGAGATTCGAGTGTTCAAAGCAGGCCTCCAACACTTGATCTGCTTTGCTCACCCGCGCTGCACGCGTACAACCCCCGTCCTCCATTTTTTTTCTAGGGTTCAGGGTTTAGGGTTTAGGGTCCCCCTCCCCTCCCCCTTCCCTTCCCCCCCCTCCCCCCCTCTCCTCAACATTACACCCGAACCCTGCTTGAAGGCTTCGGGGTAGTGATAGGGCTGAAAGTACATATTGTGATACTTCACTTGCTTGTATCCCTTCTTAAACTAGGACCCAGAGTAAGCCCTTATTCCCTTTTTTAGGGTTCAGGTTCCCTTATAACCCCCTTTAAACCAAAAAGGGCACCCTGTTCATTCCTAGGTTACTCTTAGGTCTAGTAAAAGTGCCCCTGATCGAATCCTGAAACGACAAAACCCATGTATAAGAACCGTTCTATACGGCCTCTTCATGACCTTATAGAGCACTCTCATCCGGCCCTATGATAAAGCTCCAAACCCCAAACCAAAACATGCAAGCCCACGCACTAAACCGTCAGCGTTAAGTTCAATATTAGTTATCATGTGACAGAAAGGTTTAGGGTGGTCAGTCTAACCCCAGATTCGAAAACAGCTTCTAAACCCAGACTTTCGCTCAACACTTTCGAGTCAATATGAACCCTAAAACCCCAAACCTTATAGACCCTTTAAACCTCCTAGACCCTAAGACCCTAAAACCGTGAAGCCTGAAACACAAGGACGGGGGACGGACGCATCTCAATGGCCGGCCTCAACCCCTCGAACGTGGAGACACTGGGCCGCAACTTAAGCCAGGGTTCAGGGTTTGGGATTTGGCGGTTTAGGGTTTAGGATTGGGGTTAAGCCACGGTTTAGGGTTTAGGATTTGGGGGTTTAGGGTATGGGATTTGGGTTTTAGGGCCGTGTGTAGGGTTGGGGTTTCAGGTTGATTAAGGTTCAAGGTTTGGTGGTTTGGGAGGGTTTGGGGTTTAAGATTACAGGTGTATTTGGGCCTCCGAACACATGGACAGTGCTTGGAGGCCCTTTTGACTTAGTAACTAGGATTAGTAAGCTGGGTTATGGGGATTATAATCGGGTTTCTAGGGGATACTAAGTAGACTTACTAAGTCAAAAGGGCCTCCAAGTGGGGCTCTGGCACCCGCTCAGCCACGCCGTGGGCAAGTGGCAGCCTGACGTTCGAGAGCGAGTTTGTGAGCCCAGCGCGCTGTGTGTGCGGAAGACAGAGCTGAGGCTTGGGGTTCGCCTTGGCCCTCCAAAAGCTTCCTGTTTGAGGACTCCAGAAATCATAATTCAGAATCGAAAACATGTATGAACTCTTGTATTTGAGGCGTACGGTTTGGAGTTTCGGGGTCTAGAGGCGAAAGGTTCAGGACTACTGAAGGACCCTGTAAAGTGCCCCTTAAAGGACCCTCTGAAGGATCACTTAAGGCCCCCTTGAAGGACTACTTATGACCCCCTGAAAGGACCCCTTAGCGAACTACTTCAAGGACCCCTTAAAGTACACCTTGAAGGACCCCATCAAGGATTACTTCAGGATCCCTTCAAGGACTACTTCAGGACCCTTTAAATTACCCGAAAGAACCTTCTACAGGATTACTTAAGGACCCCAGAAGTACCCCTTAACGGACCCCCAAAAGGACCCCTTGAAGGACTACTTACCCAGAGAACCCAATATCCCCTAATTAAGGAATATGCCTTAAATCATATCAGGGATCCTATTATAATTTAAAGTATATTCCTTAATTAAAGGGTATTGGGATCTCCTAAACCCTAAACCCTAAACCCTAAACCCTAAACCCTAAACCCAAAGACCCCTGAAAGGACCTCTTAGGAGGGGCTCCGGGGTCCCAAAGGCAGTAGACCACAAGCGAAATGGGAGTTTCCGAAAATGAGGGTTACCTTTAAAAGGGCTCCTGTTGCTTTAGGGGTACTGTAAGGATACTATATAAGGGTTCCTTGAAAAGGGTTGCTATAAGGGTGTAGAGTTTCCGAAAATTAGGGGTACCTTATTTTGGGGTCCCTATAATAAGGATCCTACTATTTAGGGTACTATATTAGGGTCCCCTATTTTCGGAAACTCCCAAATCAGGATGGGCTCCAGGGAGTTTCAGGTTTCCAATCTGTGGGTCCTAACTACGGCTGATGCTTTGAATCCTGCATTACCTTAAGGGCCCGAATGTATGGTATTTTCCTTATCATGGGTAATGCAGGATTTATATCCCTGAACCCCAAACCCTGCTTAAAACCTTTAGATCCCTGACCGGAACCCCTTAAAGGCACCCTTATACATCCCTCTAAAGGAATCCCTTAAAGGTATCATCA
Source organism: Symbiodinium sp. CCMP2592 (assembly GCA_905221615.1). NCBI lineage: Eukaryota > Dinophyceae > Suessiales > Symbiodiniaceae > Symbiodinium > Symbiodinium sp. CCMP2592. The sequence continues at coordinate 243,084 of CAJNDT010000311.1, forward strand.
CGCTGCTAAACCAGTTGGAAAAGAGCCCTGAAAAAAAACAAACCCTAAATCCTAGAGGCATGTGGCTGAAGCCTAAAGTTCGAAGTCTGGGGTTCCACGGGAAAATCATGCTTCTTCGCATGCGTCCTTTAAACCCCAAAGAACCTTGAACCCCTGTGCCTGGTCATGGGTTCAGGGCCGGCGGAGACCCACACCCTAAAGTATCCTACTTAAAGGATCATGGGACTTGGTGAGTGGGGTTACAAATCAAGTAACCATACTTATAAGTACTTACAGCCCCAATTAAGTCACTTATAACCTTACTTACCCCATGAGCTCAAAACACGAGCAATGTGTAACAACGAACCCTAAATTCTAAAGCCCTATGTAGGGTTTGAGGTTTAAGGTCTATTCAGGGCTTGGGGTAAACTGTAAGCATCCTCAAATCCTAAAACCCCAAAGCTCTTCATGGGATTTATAGGGTTTAGGGAAACCAACAGCCCCTAACTTCCTAAAAGCCAAAAGATCCCAAACCTTAAGGCCTTCTCGATCCCAAACCTGATGCGTTTTTTAGATCCCCAACCCAGAGGGTCCGTGTACACTGCTATTATGGAATCAGGTCCCAAAAACCATAGTGGGGATGGTCTTTGGAGGCCTACTTCCATAATAGTAGTGTACATGGACCCTCTGGGAAACCTGCTATACTTCCATATTAAGGTGTACAATAAGAACCTACAAAGAAAGTAGGTGTGGCACTTTAAGGCAAGCCCTACAGATCCCGAACCTTAAGCCCTACAGATCCCAACCTCAAGCCCTATAGATCCCAACGCTTAAGGTACGTGGCCGAAAGCATCGACAAGGCCGTTCGCGGCATCTGAGCAGAGCTCTTGCCACGGCCGGATGTCTGGCAGCACGCCTTTTCGAAGATCTGGGGCGGGCCTAAATTATAGGGTTCGTTTAAGGGTTCGATTTAAAAGGGGTCTATAAGGATTACTAGGATTCCCTATATTAAATAATTACCAAATCTATTTTGGGGGTTCCTTGTTATAACTACAGTATAGTGGGTTCCAAAACACAGTATACTGGGCTCCAAAACCCTATTCTAATTATTAAGGTCTAGGGTTTAGGGTTGAAAGGTTTCTGGAGTGTAGGTCGTGGCTTTCTTTAAGTGGCTCTATTATCTGTTTATATGGGTTTTACAAGTGTTCTGCAGGGTTGTTAACCAGGTTTGTTTGCGGCGTGCGGCTTGGTTCTCCAGCAGTGCTCCTGCGCCCCTTCTTTCCTTTGGGACTGACTAGGAGGAAAAGGGTCCTGTTACCGCTAGCAGGTACTGGGTAATCCGGGAGTTTTCAATGCTCGCTTCTATTTATATGTAAAATAAAGTGGAGAGCACCTCAACCAGAAGACTGTAAGGGGTTTCTGGGGCTTGGGTGTAGGGTTTAGGGCTTAGTAGGCACGTGCAGCCTGGGGCTCATGGCCGACAGCAAAGGCTCGTTTGGACAGCCTTGTCTGAGTGCTTTCGAAGTTTGAATGAGGACTATGAAGACAAGTAGGGGCAATTGCGCTGAGGCCCGTTTTAGTCGCTTGTGGCATTGCAGAAAGGTCTGCAAAATGTTCATGTTGAGATGAATGCTCGGTGGAAACCGACACGGATCAAACGACGGGCCTCGCCGTGGTAAGGGGTGGCCTCCGCCAGCTTTTCCTTATGCGAAACGCATGTGGTCAGATTGCTAAGGATCTGAAAGCTCACATGCATGGCCTGCGCCGCTCGCACTGCCGAAGGGCCAGTGATCCAGTCGCAGCATGCGTCATTTGCTGATGCCTGCTGCTGCTTTTGCTTCCGCAACATATCAGAGAGTCTTACCTCAATCACTTGTTGGTTGCTGCTTCGTGTTGTTTCAGATTCTTCGATCCCTAAGCCCTAAACCTGAGAGCGAGGCTTCCTAGTGTCGTCGAAGGGCCAGGCCAACAAGGCAGCCGCCGCGGCCGCCAGAATCCATGGGCGCCAGATGAAAGCCGGAGCACTGCGTCTGCGTGATCTCGAGAATAGCGTGCATGCATTCTTCCCTAAAACCTGAAACCCCCAAACCCTGATGGCGGAGGGTTCTTCTACTGTCGATGGTGTTCGACAAGCGTCCTGGTGCAAAGGTGCCTTGAGTTTGCCTGGATGGTCAGGCGGACACAAAAAGGAGATCAAACAAAAACCCTAAACCCTAAACCGTTTTAGGGTTTAGAGTTCAAGGTTAAAGGAATAGGGTCCAAGGTCTTTATGTTTAGAGTTTGGGGTTGGATCGGCCCTGTTCTTGGATTCATAGAAAAGCCTTGATTATTCTCTAGCTTTCCGTGTTCCAGTTTTCCTTCTTTCTGCTCCCTAAAACCGTATTCTTGTTATGTTGGCCCCCATATACCTTAACCTACCAAAACCCATCTTTTGTTGGGTCCCAATCAATTCCATATTAGGGTTTATACTTAGAAATTAGAACCTACAAAAATCAGGGTTTGGTAGGTTAAGGTAGCCTAAACCCTGAACCTTAAACCCTAATCCCTAAACCCTAAAATCCTGCCCCCTACGTATATAGGGTTTGTGCGTTGCCAAGTCTTGGCACTGCTCTTGATCCCGACTCGACGTCGATGAGATCTTGCACCTAATAAAGGGGCCTAAAGAATTATAGGGTTCATTTAAGGGTTCCACTTAAAGGGGTGATTACCATATGGGGTATGATGGGGCTTTGGGAAAGGGGCCTAATTAAATAATTACCAATACTGTTTTGTGGGTCCCTTCCTAATTTTGGTATAATGGACCCTAAAACCCCATTTTAATTAGTAAGGCCCCTATATTAATGACTTACAGTAGTTGTTCCTTAGAGTTCTTCAAAACATTCACGACAATATACTGCCGAAGCCCCATCCAAATAATGAACGCCCGGTCGAGGGCTCCATGCTAGAGGTCTGTTTGGTGTTGGGTTTGAGGGGGCTCCTTGTCGGGTTTAGGATTCGAATTTTGCCTGCCGCATAGCCCTGGATGTTGTCATGGGCATCCTTAGCCACAGTCGTTGTTTGTCTCCGGTTGCGGCGGCGTGGTGTCGGATGAATCCACCGTCCTGCTTTCATCGCAAGACCCTGAGCCCCGCACCCAGAACTTAGTCTCTGAGGCCTTAGGCGTGCTTCCTGGCTCTGTCTGTGCCAGCCCATTGCTCCCGGAGTGTTCGCATCCGAAGGACAGAGTTCGTAGGGCTTTCGAAGGAGACACGAGGAGATGAGCCCAAAGTTAAACCCCCTGAACCCTAAACCGAAAAACCCTGAGCCCTCAACCCTGAACACGAAAGCCTAAACTCCTCTCCAGAAGGTCTCCTTTCGATAGCCCCATGGATGGGAGAGTTCCGATTTTCTTAACCTACCCAGCCAGAGGCAGGTCGGATCTCCTCTTGCCTGTAGCATGCGGACGCCAAGCATCTCTCATGCGCAGGTTGGGAGTTCGTGCTTGCAAAGGCTGGAGAGCCGCACTACCAACCTGAAGCCTTCAGCCCGTAACTAACAGAATCCGCAGGCTTTGCTTTATGTAATTAGTTTGGTTTTATTTAGCCTATAATATAATGTGTGCAAGACGGTTCACACCTCGGCTATGGTAAGTAGAGTGTTCTGTTTGCTTTGTGCACCAAATGTGCTGCTATCTAAACCCTAAACCCTAAACCCCTAAACCCCCAGACAACCGCGCGCAGTGACTAGGTGAGCACACGTATTCCGAAGCAAGCTAATGCCTGCAGCCAGTGCCTTTGTTCGGGGTCCTGTGTTCCCGGCGGTACCTAGCAAGATAGCTGCTTCCTTTGCAAGCACCAGAATGGGAATTTTGACTGCCCA